>PVHP010007155.1:0-57835 GCA_004024765.1 Zapus hudsonius
TTCCTCATCCAACTCCCCTTTTCCTGATCTACTAAATTAGAATAAATGTGTAATTAAAATTTAATTCTGTCCCTGTGTACAATTCTTTGGCATTTGAGGACACGAACTCGGAGTAGGAGGAGGGGGAAGGGAGGATTCCAAAACTCTCTCTCTCTCCCCGCGTTGCTTACAATTATTAATTAGCAGCAACCCGTATCACTACTAGAGGGGAAATAAAAAGCCCACTATCTTTCCATAGATCACATAGCTTGGGAGGGAGGGATATTTAGAATATGGTCTATCATATGAAATAGCAATTTTAGAAACACTTTTACAGAAATAAAATTAGTTGTAATATATTTTTTAAAACCCACTCATTAAAAAACTGAAAAAGGAAAAACAGCCATAGCTTTACAGAAATGCTTCCCCTAGGAAAAAAACAGCAAGATTGCTGTCATGTCATCAGAAGTATCCTAACAGATTCTTCTGGAATGAAGCGTTTAACCAACAATCATGATATTCCCCCAAATGAATTCCCTTATGAATCACTACTTTAATGACTTTAGAGTCCACTGATTATCAAGATTAAGACTTAAAACTTTAAAGCCAAAGTATCAGATCAAAATTCCAGTTGGATCATTTCTCAGCTATGTGATCTTAAATAACTTAAATTTTGTCTGCCTCAGTTACTGTTTCTATAAGATTGAAATAATTGGACTGGGGAAATGTCTCAGTGGATAAAAAGCACTTGCTGCACAAGCATGAAGACCTGAGTTTGATCCCCTGCATCCATATCAAAAGCCAGGCATGGCCACACAAGCCTGTGACCCCTGTAACCCTAGTGCTTGGGGGAGGGGGAGAGCGGATAGCTGGGGCTTGGTGGTTAAGCCAGTCTTGCTGAGAAATGATGAGTTCCTGGTTCAGTAAGAGATGCTGTATCAAGGAAATTAGTCAGAAAAGTGATTGAACATGGCACCCAAAGCTCCCCTCTGGCATCTGTATATGTGCCCATGGAGCATATACATCTGTACACATATGTGCACATACCATGCAGCACATGTACACTCACCCCAAAATAAAATGGGAATAATGAGCTGAGAATGTAGCTCAGTGACAGAGCATTTGCCAACATGTACAAGGTTCTTGGTTCTATCCCCAGCATCACCCAAACAACTACTCATTACAAAACAACTACAATAACAACAAGAGTTTGCTCAAGTAATATATGTCAAATGCTTACAGAAGACCCTGGCACAGAGTCAAGTGCCATACCAGCAACTATTACAAGTTTAGGACAAATCCACAAATCAGGCATCTTTATAGTTCTTATATTCTTAGATTTAGGTGATCTTTTCAATTATTAACCATGGTTACCATTTAAGTGTTTTTTTTTTTAATCTTTTATTTGTTTATTTGAGAGAGGGGAGAGAAGGAAAGTATGGGCACACCAGGGCCTTCTGCCACTGCAAACGAACCACAGACACAATGTACCACTTTGTACATCTGGCTTTATGTGAGTACTGGGGAATTGTACCTGGGCCATCAGATTTGACAAGCAAGTGCTTTTAACCAGTGAATCACCTCTCCAGTTCAGCATTTAAGTTCTTAAATTCAATGGATTTTAAAACCATATATTTAGTACTTATTAACTGCCTGCACTGTGACCAACTCTGTAGGTGGTTGTGAATAAGATGGCATCCCAGTTCTCAAAAAAAAAATAATAATCTCTGTGTGTAAATAAGACATAGGTCTGTTTATATATGACACACATAAAACAAATGCAGGAGATGTCACTAGGTGTAAATGACAAATGTGATACAAGTGCTACAGAATTAGCATTTGAAATGCAGAAGGCAGATAAGAAATTGTTTATCAAAACCTAATTAAGATGAGAGTAAACAGACAAATCTCTTCTGTGCAGAAAGATTCCAGATTATTTATTTAGATACTCCTCCCTCAAGGAAATGGAGTGCAGCTCCTCACTCCTTAAGTATAGGGTTTGTAGAATGACATCTTCCAAACAAATGTTGAAAGGAAAAATAAAACAGAAAAACTTTCCTGGGAAGAACTCTGACTAACCTCATGTCAGTCAAAATGACCAAGGTTAGCACCAACAATGAGAAGTTATTTTGACAGTATGTGCCATATGTGATACGATGTGAGAAACCATCTCTGTAGTCTTCCACCTCAAAATTTACACTTCCATCTAACTATGAGACAAACATCAGATGAAAGGCCTATTTAAGGACATTCCACAAAACTCAAAATTGCAATGTCTAGCCATGCGTGGTGGCGCACGTCTTTAATCCCAGCACTCGGGAAGCAAAGGTAGGAGGATCACTATGAGTTCAAGGCTACCCTGAGACAACATAGTGAATTCCAGGTCAGCCTGGACTAGAGCAAGACCCTACCTCGAAAAACAAACAAACAAACAAAAAATTGCAATGTTATCAAAACAAGGAAGTAATGAGAAGCTGTTCCAGCCAAGAAGAGATAGGGCCACCAAAATGTAATGCTGACTGAGATTGTGGAATGAAAGTACACTGGATTAAAAACTATGGATAGCTGATGTCATGATTTGATCCAGGTGTCCCCCAAATGAATATGTTCTGGGTAATCGATCCTCAGCTGATGGCAGTTTGAGTTTTACAAACTCGATGGAGCTGTGTTTTTGGGGGCATGCTTTTGGGGGTTATAAGCCAGCTTCCCCTTGCCAGTGTTTGGCACACCTCCCTGCTGCTGTTTGCAGTGCTGTGGCAGAGGTGATGTCCACCCCTCTGCTCATGCCATCGTTTTCCCCGCCAGGATGGAGTCTCCCCTCGAGTCTGTAAGCCAAATAAACCCATTCCTCCACAAGTCGCTTTTGTTTGGGTTCTTTCTGCGCAGCAACAGAGAAAGTTGACTACAATAGCTGAATAAAGGGTATTTTTAGTTAATCATCATACATTGACATTGACTCGTTAACTGCAACAAATAACTATATTATTATAAGCTATTAATGATAGTGAAACATGACTGTGGGGTATGTGAGCACTCTGTATGATTACCTCGATCACCTTTTCTGTGAATATAGAACTATTCTGCAATGAAAAGCATATTTAAACTATTTTGAAATTAAAAAAAAAAATAAAAGCCAGGGATTATAGCCTAAACCTGCAATCCCAATACTTTGGAGGTGGTGGCAGGAATACCAAGAGTTCAAGGGCATCCTCAGCTACAGACTGAACGTGATGGTTAATCTCTGGTTGTCAACGTGACAAAATTTAGAATCAGCATAGAAATAAATATCATGTCTATTAAGGTTTTCCTAGATTAAATTAATTAAGGTGGAAAGACCCACCTAACTGTGGGTGGCACTATTCCATGGGCTGGGATCCTGGACTACATGAAAGAGAGAGAGCTGGCTGAGTACCAGCATTCATCCTTTGCTCTACTTCCCCATTCTTGGAAGGGCTGAATGTGACCAGCTGCTGTCACCATGCCTTTCCCATAGTGCTATAAGTATAAAGCTTTCCTCCCTTAAACAGATTTTTGTCAGGTATTTTGTCCCAGCAATGCAAAGCTGATGAATATAGTTAGTTCAAGGCCAATCTGAGCTACATGAAATCCTGTCTGGAAAAAAAAAAAACCCTAACTAATTAAATATTTATTAAGGCAGCTGGGCCTGGTGGCACATACCTGTAATCTCAGCACTTGGAGGGTTGAGACAAGAAGATTAGGAGTTCAAGGACAGCTTTACATGCACAGTTACTTTAAGTCCAGCATAGGCTACATGAAACCTTGCCATAAAAAGAGAAATAAACAGCACCAAAATACAAGCCTACCTTGGAAGACAAACCTGATGAATACATAACGATAAATAAATATATATGTGTGTGACTTATAGACATACCTGATTATGTACATGTGTATAAGCATGCAAGTGTATTTAAAAATATCCACTCAATTTGTGTGGCTGATGTGCATGCATTTTCATATGTGTGTGGGTACGCATGTGCACATGTGTATATGTGAGACCGAGAACAAACTTGAATGTCATTCTCAGGAACACTATCCACCTCCTTTGAGACATGGTCTCTCAGTGGCCTAGAACTCACCAATTAGTCTAGACTGGCCAGCCAGCAAGCCTCCGGGATCCTCCTGTCTCTACCTTCCCAGTGCTGGGATTACAAGTGTGTGCCATCAATCCAGGTATTTTATATGCATACTGGGGATCAAATTTGGATCCTCACACTTACAAGGCAAGCACTTTATTGACTGAGTTATCTCCCCAGTTCCCTCTCAACTTAATTAAAAAAAAACAAAACTTCTCTATCTTTAGCCCATCTATGAACAAAGATAGTAGAATGCTGACTCCTGACTTTTTCCTTCCTAAAATACACAAAAGAATTTTCTTTGAAAGGAAACTTGGCTCTTCTGTCAAATCTGCTGCCAACCCAGGCAACAGCAGCCCATCTTAAAGAGTATACATGAGGTGGGCCCATCTGCCCCTTTAGAAGAGCTACTAGAAGCTTCTGGTGTCTAGCCAATTAGTCATCAACCATGGAGCCCTGGGCTGGCAACTCTTCCAGCTACTTCCTTTCTCATCTCTAGTCCACATTCCCCAGCACCTCCTCGGTTATATCACTAAAGTGTAAAACATGCTGCTACCCAGGTGAATTCCTTCACCAATGTGCCAGCCCTCTCACAAGAAGCATGCCTTGTGAGTGGACCCAGAGAGCCCTGGGGGATGTGGTGCCACCTCCCTTCCAGCTGACTACCATCACCATGGTCGCTGCACTCTAGACCAACCCACTTCTTTGGCCCTTCACTCTAATTATGCAGGATCTAGAATCACTTAAAAGACAAACTTCTGTTAGGGAGTGTCTGGAGTAAGTTAACTGTGGTAGAAAGACACACCAATCCATGGGCTGTGTGGTCTTGGACTGACTACAAGAGAGAAAGTAAAGAGCAACAGCATTCATCTTTCTCTGCTTCCTGCCTATGGATGTAATGTGACCAACTGCTTCATGATCCTGCCACCACACTTTCCCAGCCAAGATGGACTGTGTCCTCAAACTTTGAGCCGAAATAAACCCTTGCTTCCTTCCATTGCTTTAGTCAGGTATTTTGTCACAGTAATAAGAAAATGAATTAATATACATGCTTCCTCCTGTCCATGCACATACGGTCAGTAGTATGATTTCCCATCAGCTTTGGACACTGCTCAATTACCATTCCCTTGAAAATATTTCTGAATATTTCCAACCTTTCCTTCTGAGCATCCAGGCATGTTAATATTTCTTTCCTCCATAATCTCATTTATACTTCAGGCACAGTTTTGCCAGTCCTTATATTTGGCCTGATAGTGACTTTTATGCATATTTAAGTCTGTAAGATGCAGGCACAATCCAGGCAGGCATGGCAATATACACCTATTAATACCAACACTTGGAAGGCATAGCTAGGAGGCTTGAGAGTTCAAAAAAGTAAACCACAAGTACATACTAAGTACAAGGCCAGACAAGAGGCCCCATTTCAAAAACATCAACAACAAAAAAGTAGTGTAGTGACATTTCAAACTATCAGATGAGAGACATAAAAATGGTGGCTGAGCCAAACACAACTTGGTGGAGAGGTATTAATTCCATTCAGATAAACTAGACCAAATCTACCCCATGACAAATCCACAGTCTGCCAGTCAAAAAAGTACAATTTTTTAAAATTTTTATTTATTTTTTATTTTTTATTTTTTCCCATTTTTTAAAAATTGTCCATAATGAGTTACAATATTTAGTGGGCAAAAAGTGAGTTGTTATTCCCAATTTCCTGCTGCCCTCCCCTCCCCAATCCGCTGGATAACCTCCTCCATGGGTCTTCTGGATCAGTTCTTGTGACAGGGGACCATAGATAACCTAGTATTCAGCCAGGTTCTCCTGGCCATGCCTCTGGATAATCTCCCCCACCTAGGCTCTCACAATCTTTACGCCCCCTCTTCCGCATAGTTCCCTGAGTCGTGGTGGATGAGTAATAAGTTTGCTTTAAGGTTGTGAGCTTAGGGGTCTTTGTGTCGAAAATCATTGGTTTCTGTCTCACTGGCTTATCCTGTGTAGATTGAATGTCTGTGGCTGTGGGTCCCTCGTTCCTCCCGTCATTCTCTGCAGGGTTCCATATGGATCCTCCACGGTATGACTGTGGTGGCTCCTCTCTTGCCAGAATTTCAGCTATCTGCCTATGGTCGGTTGGTAGGGGTAGATGGGCCCCAGCTCTCTCGCTGCATCCTGAAAAATACAAACACAATCTCCATCGGAGAGTGAGATCAGTGTAGGTTAACAAATATACACAATTCTGGATTACCTAGATTCTATTTTTAGTAGCCTCCCCATCAATAGTTCCCATAGTGCATCTTGTCTTGGGAGCCCAGGAGTACGGGGTCCGGTGTCTATCGCCCTGAAACCCAAGTTCCAGACAAGGGGTCCCCCTCACTAAATGGAAAATTGGCCCAATTTGAAAGCTGTTGATTGTCTCCCTAAGGCCCATTACACAAGTGCTCCTTTCTTGGTTTGCTGTTCTCTCCCAGTAGGAGGTGTAGTCAGCCTACTCATGGCCGCAGATTGAATTTCATGTCAGTGGTCTCTGTTTACTCTAGCTGTCATTGATCAGTATCCCCTGGCAGCCTGTGCAGTGCCTTCCAGCACTACACTAACTTCCTTCTGGGGGCTAGATACCGTTCTGGAGGTTGAAGGGTCTCTGTGGTTTCTTCAGCAACAGGGTTTTGCCTCAGGCCTGGGGAGGGCACTAAAGAGCTTTGACAGAATTCTGTCTTGTTGTTGAAGCCTCATGGGTCGCTTTGGTCAACAGCTAAGTGAGGGAAGGAACCAGTGGTTGGAACCAGGAGTTGTGAGGCTGATCTAATTATTCACAGGCTTAGACTCTCTCTCCTACTACTCATGGCCCCTCTTGTCAGTCGACACTCATTACTTTCTCAATAGGTTACAGTATGCTCATAAGGATTTTTATAGTTTTGAAACTAATATGGTTTATCCTTTTTTTTTTTTTTGGTTTTTCGAGGTGCTTAAGCCATTCCCCTCCCCCATCCCTTACCCCTCATTCATAACCTCTCACTTCTTTCTACTAGTCTGCATAAAGAAAACGGTTATCCTGGTTAAGGACCACATATGAATATGCGGCGTTAGATTCTCTGTTCTTTTGAGAGTTCACTTAGTAAGATGTGCTTGAAGTCAGACCATTTTTTCATAAATTTCAATATTTCACTTTTTCCTTTCAGCTGAGTAAAATTCCATCGTGTAAATATACCACAGTTTCTCTGTCCATTCCTCCATGGATGGGCATTTGGGTTGATTCCAATTCTTGGCTATTATGAATTGAGCTGCTATAAATATGGTTGTACAAATATTTCTGCTTCGAGATGTGACATCTCGTGGATAGACGCCTAGTAGAGGGATAGCTGGGTCCATTGGAAGGTCTATGTCCATTCTGTTCAGAAGTCTCCACACTGCTTTCCATAGTGGTTGAACAAGTTTGCAATCCCACCAGCAGTGAATGAGGGTTCCTTTTTCCCCTGCATCCTCGCCAGCAAAGATTGCTGTTGGTTATCTTTATGATTGCCATTCTGACAGGGGTAAGATGGCATCTCATTGTGATTTTGATTTGCATTTCCCTGATGCTTAAGAATGCTGAGCACTTTCTTAAAGGAGACAAGGCCATTTGTGTTTCCTCCTCTGTGAATTCTCTGTTGAGATCAGTGCCCCATTATATGAGGGGGAAATTAGGGTTTTTGTTATTAATTTTTTTGAGTTCTCTGTAGGTTCTGGAAATTAGGCCTCTGTCTGAGTTGTAGCTGATGAAAATCATCTCCCAATTTGAAGGGGGTCTATTGGCTCGGAGTATGGTTTGTGTGTCTGTACAGAAGCTTTTGAGTCTGATCAGGTCCCATTGCTTAAGTGTCATATTTCCTGGGCTGCTGGAGATTTGCTCAGGAAATATTTTCCAACTCCTATTTCATGTAGAGTTCCTCCTATTTTTTTCTTCCAGGGTGTTCACGGTTACCGGATTTATATTAAGGTCTCTGATCCATTTGGAGTTGATTTTTGTGTATGGTGAAAGGAGTGGGTCTATTTTCATTTTTTTTACACGTGTTTATCCAATTCCTCCAGCACCATTTGTTGAAGATGCTATCTTTGGCCCAGTATACATTGTTGGCCCCCTTGTCAAAGACCAAATAACTGAAGTTACTTATATTTAAAGTTGGGTCTTCAATTCTTTTCCATTGATCTGTCTTTCTGTTTTTATGCCATTACCATGCTGTTTTCATTACTATGGCTTCGTACTATGTTTTGAAGTCAGGCATGGTGATACTTCCAGAGTAGGATTTTTTACTTAAAACAGTTTTGGCTATCCGAGGTCTTTTGCCCTTCCAAATAAATTTAGACATTATTTTTTCTATGTCTGTGAAGAAAGAGGTTGGGATTTTTATCGGCATGGCATTGAATCTGTAAATCCCTTTTGGCAGGATTGCCGTTTTTACTATATTGATTCTCCCTATCCATGAGCATGCAATATCTTTCCATCTTCTCACGTCGTCCTCTATTTCCTTCTTGAGTGTTTCAATATTTTCCTTATATAAATCCTTTACAATCTTGGTTAGTGATATTCCAAGGTATTTGATTTTCTTTGAGGCTATAGAAAATGGGACAGTCTCTCTTATGTCTTTTTCTGTCTGCTTGTCTTCTGCATAAAGAAAGGCTACTGATTTTTGTGTGTTAATTTTGTATCCTGCCACGTTGCTGAAGGCATTAATCACCTTCAAGAGGTTACTGATACTATTCTTTGGGTCTGATATATAAAGGATCATGTCATCTACAAAGAGGGATAGTTTAATTTCTTCCTTTACGATTTGTATTCCTTTTATGCCCTTCTCTTGTCTAATCGCTTGGGCTAGAACTTCAAGCACTATGTTAAAGATCAGCGGTGAGAGTGGGCAGCCCTGTCTTGTTCCTGAATTGAGTGGGAACTCCTTGAGTCATTCCCCATTGAGAATGATCTGTGCTTTAGGAGTTTTGTAAATTGTCTTCATTAAGTTGAGTTATAGGCCATCTATGCCTAGTCTTTTGAGAGCTTGAACATGAAGAGGTGTTGAATTTTGTCAAAAGCCTTCTCCGCGTCTATTGAGATAACCATGTGATTTTTGTGTTTGAGCCAATTAATGTAATGTATCATATTTATCGACTTGCGTATGTTGAACCATCCCTGCATCTCTGGGATAAAGCCAACTTGGTCAGGGTGGATAATATTTTTGATGTAGTGTTGTATCCGGTTCGCTAGGACTTTGTTCAGGATTTTTGCATCTAAGTTCATCAGAGATATGGGTCTACAGTTCTCTTTTCTTGTTGCATCCTTGCCTGATTTGGGGATTAGGCAATGGTAGCTTCATAGAAGGTGTTTGGAAGCCTTCCCTCTAAAAAAGTACAATTATTTAAACACGGCATTTAGACATGCTATCCAGCCAATCCCTTTCCATATGGATTGTCATCCATTAATTCATTGATAGACATCTCAGAGTTGGCACTGCTAATGCATGTAAGAAATTCAATAATAATTCAGTAAATGAATAAGTGGTCCAATTAATAAATAAATGGAAAAGCCCGTCGGTGGACAACAAGCAGAACCCAAATAGAATGGATTTTCCTTTATAATGTTAATTGAATTATGACAAAATATTGTCTTCACTCACCTAGTCTATAAACATTCACTGAAGGCTAACTATAGTAGTTTTCAATCTTCAATGAATTGTAAATACAATGGTGACTAATGGGGGCAACATCCCAAATTATAGCACTTACTTTCTACTGGTTGTCTAAATGATGTGCAATAAAAAGTTACCACAAACATGAGAAATTCAAGTCTACTTCTTGGATTTTGAAATTTTCCATAATCAAAAAGTAAAGCAATGATCCTGGAAAAGGCATTATCATTTATAGGCACTCCTTTCTAGTAACAAAAAGCATTACAATAACTAACCATAATCAAGTGATTATTATATGCCAAGCACTTTTCCATTAAGTTTACATATTAATCCTCAAAACAACCCTATGGAACAGATCCTCTTGTTACTCTAATTTTAAAGACAATAAATCTAGGGCTGGAGAGATGGCTCAGTGGTTAAGGCACTTGCCTCCAGTGCCTAAGGCCCCAGGTTCAATTCCCCAGGACCCACATAAGCTAGACCCACAAGGTGGTGGCCTTGGTCCTCTCTCTCTCTCTCTCTCTCTCTCTCTCTCTCTCTCTCTCTCTCTCTCTCTCTGTCTGCTTGAAAATGAATAAATAAAATATTTTTTTAAAAAGACAATAAATCTAAAGCACGGAGTGATTAACTTCTTTCAGGAGAGAGAGAGTAGGGACTTAAACCTGGGCTACTTGCCTTGAATGTTGAATAGCCACTGTACTCCTGAAAATACAAATGTTTTCTAAGATAGGGTTTCATGTATTTCATACTGGTCTGAAACTTGCTATGTAGCTGACAATGACCTTAAACTTCTGATCTTCTTCCTTTCACCTCTCCAGAACTGGGGTTACATGCATGTACTGCCATGCTCTGTTTATGTGCTACTGAGCATTGAGTCCAGTGCTTCACACACAGTGGGCAAGCCCTCTACCACCTGAACTACATCCCCAGACCCTAAAAACACAATTTTCAGGTCTTCTGAAAATGCGATTTTTTTTTTTTTACTTTTATGTTTTTTGAAGTAGGGTCTTGCTCTGGCCAATGCTGAAATGGAATTTACTATGTCATCTCACAATAGCCTTGAACTCATGGCAATCCTCCTACCTCTGCCATCTGAGTGCTGGAATCAAAGTCATGCACTATCACACCTAGCTTTGAAAATGTGATTTTTGATAATCATCAAAACAATCATAGGATGCAATTAAATATTTCTTAGAAAGTATACCAGGCTGAATGTTTTAGAAAGCATTTGTCAAACATATATAAATTCTTCCTTAGTTCCACTGGTATGAGACAGGCATAAATTGTATTCTTGAGAATACAGTCCTGTGTGTGTTCCTGTTTCCAATCCCAATCTCTACCCTATATAGATTGGTTCCCTCCCAATAATTAGACTTATTTATCCATTTGCTTGCTGGATGCCTCTACTTAATAGTCTCACATATGCCTCAAAATCCAACTAGTCAAACCCATGACCTCCCTCCTAAAATATCTTCATCCTTAATGTTTTCTACTTGGGGAATGTACTACTCACATAGATCCTGGATGCTTAAGCCAGTTGCCCAAGGCATTATTTTCAAGTCCTTTTTTATCCTCCATATACTGCCAAACTTCTTTACTACACACCTTCAAATTTTCATTCATTTCTCTACATAACACTAATTCAAATTGGTAAAAAGAACATCCCTTATCTTGATGCTTTTTATCATAGAAAGGACACTACCTAAGTACTCCCTGAACTCTTTGCTCCTTTATTCACTCTGGAAGGGTTAAAATAATTTTTTTTCTTTCTCTCTCTTACCAGTTGTCATTCTCTGCTATTCCTCAAAAGATAGGTCTTTCTAATTCACATGAGCTTGGGCTAGTCCATTGTTGCTAATATTGAGTAGATGAACCTAGCTCTGGGGAATAAGCTGAAAGGTCTATTTGATGCTTACAATAATGTATATCCTCCAAGTTTACCTCTAGCAGTAACAGCATTGCAATATATGCATAGGAACATACACAAAATTATGAAGATTTAAGCATATAGGTTAAGGATCTTTCACCAAGTGAAATATGTCTATAAAAATAAGCGATATATTGTTAATGAATTGGAAAAACATCAAATTTCATCATAGCATCTATAGATTTAATGCCATCCCTTTGAAATTCAAATGAAGGCTAAAGATGCAACACAGACACCAGAGACACTGGCGGTTCAGCCGCCAGTACCACATTGATTAAAAAATAAATAAATAAAATTTAAATGAAAGCACAAGATTTCAAGAAAAGCCTATGTTGTCTTAAAGAGGAATAATGATCAAGACAGTGTAAGACCTACACATAAACAGCCACTGAAGTTGTAAAAGTGACCTGTGCTATATAGCACTGAAAGGATTATCTTCCTGATGAACAGTGATGGATGTCATACTAATTTAGCATAACTACTTTTATGTTTCTCCATTTATTGACTCATGTGATGAACTAATTGATTTAGTATCTGTAAGGCATGTGGGGTGCTATTTGTCTGGAGAGCGAGTATAAGCTTCTGTCACCTGAGTTCTGAATTTTACTCAGTCAGTTCTGTAATCCATTCCTCACACTGTAGTTGGAACATTTTCTCTAAACTACTTCTCTGTTCCTACAACTTCATTGCTTAAAACTTTTGCTAGTTCCCTGTCAATCTCAAGATCATGTAAAAACTTTATAACAAGTCTTACAAGGCTCATCATGCGCTGAACCCAGATTGCTTCTGCATTTTCATCCTTTCATACTTCCGGCTAGAATCTCTATACATCAACTGTGCTATATCTTTCCTCCTTTGAGGCATTTTTTTCCTTTGAGGCATTTTTAATGAGAACTTTTGTTGTATGAACATATTGAAAACTGGTTATATGCCCATTGGGTTATACTCTTATGTTCCCTCTCCCCTGTCCTCATTCCACTGAGGTGCCTCTCCATGAGGTTACCAGTAATCATTGTGGGGTTATGGATGTACCATTCAGTCTCTGTGGTAGTAGGGGACAAGAGACATTTATCATTGTGTGTATGTGTTCATGTGTGAATGCTACAACATGTGTGTAGAGGTCAGAGAACAACCTCAAGTGTTGGTCCTCAGGTTCTACCTTCTTTTGAGGCAAGGTCTTTTGTTTGCTGCTGCGTTCCCATGCTAGCCTCAAGATTCTCCTGTCCCCACCTCCCTTCTTGCCATAGCTACACTGGATTAGAGAGCCTCACACTGCATCTAGCTTTATGTGGGTTCTTGCGATCTAAACTTGGGTCATCAGGCTTGCCCAGCAAGCACTTTACCCACTGACCCATCTCCCTAGCATGTGAGGCATTTATATATGCTACTCTTCCTGCTGTGATAATGGCTCATTTCTTTTCTGGATAAATGTCTACTGGGCAAGTGGTTTTCAGCCTAAGCATCACTTCCTAGAAATGGGCACACACATTTATACACTCTATAACAGCTCACCATTTCCTTCCCTGTCCAAGATCTCTTAGAGCACAGCACTGTGTTATCAGCCTGATCATGGCATTTGCCATACTTATTATTATTGCCAGCTAACTTTTCTATAGCTGCCTGAGGGCATTGAACTATTATCCTTTACTGCTATATCCCCAGTGCCAAGCATACAATGAGCACCTAATAAACACTACTTGAAATGAGACACATTTACAATTTACAAATCAGTTTCTGCTATTTACATTTAAATCCCATGAGAGAGAATGGGTAAACAGTGTATTCCCATTTTACATATGGTCCAACTGAAGGCAATTTTGTCAAGGTCAATCCATTTTTGTAAATCTTCTGATGTTTACTTTAGTCCATCTTAGCTACATAACACTTTTCATTATTCTGAAATAAATATCACATATTTATAGTTGAGCTTAATTCAAATGGTATATTTTCCTTTAATCTTCATTAAGATGAATTTCTAACATATACAAAAATAGTGTAGAGTGTGACAAATTCATTAATTATCAATTCATCAGTTGGGTGTAATCCCAGCACTTGGAAGGTGGAGGCAAAAGAATCAGGAGTTCAAAATCATCCTCAGTTACATAGCAAGGTCAAAGTCAGCCTAGGGTACATGAAACCCTGTCTGAAAAAAAAAAACTGTCAACTCATCACCCATCTTGCTTCCTCTAAATTCCACCCACTCTTCCATCTTCCAAATTCCGGAAGGCAAATCCCAGACATAAAATGATTTCATCTGCAAATATTTCAGTTGAATAGGGCATTGGACAAATCATTTCCAGGCATATCCATTTGGCAGTAATAAAAAGAAATGAAAATATGCTCCTTCCTTTTAGATTAATAAGATACATTCACTGATTGTTTGGTTGACTGTTTTGGGGACTCAGTCTCTCTATATATCCTCGGTTGACGTGAAACTTGCTACGTAGCCTAGACTAGCATTGAATTTTCAATCATCCTGCCTCAAGCTCCTGAGTGTTAAGATTATAATCATGCATCACCTGTCTGGCTTCACTATTGCTTTTTCAGGATTGATGGAGGGAGACTATACAACATTTAACCTGGCATATAATCTAATCATTAACTTTCAGTGTCGTGGATTAAAACAGAAGATTAGCACACTGCTGAGCCAGGAAAATGGAAATGAATATTTCACAATCTTGAATGGAAAGTCTATATGTGATACTTGCATCTACCCATAACTATCAGATTCCTTTCCCCTATCATACACATTATCAAATCAGCCATGTCAGAAGGTCAACTATGCCAGTATAACTTCAAGATGTTCTTGATTGCCACATAAGAACCAATTTGTGCTTTGTTAAAATTAAAACAGTACCATTCTCAAATGAAATTTTCTTCCTTAAATATAAATCTTGAACACAAAACCATCTCAAGAGTGATGAAAACCAGGTGGGACATATCACACTCATCATTACTGATGCTGGGTTGTGCACTAACACACTTCATCTCAAAATCTATGCAACTATCCATGACATCAACAACTAGGGGGAGAGTGTGAAAATAGTTTCAAATCTTATCAGATGCTGTAAAATTTATTTGCAACCAGTAAAGCAGGCTGGGAAGTTACTGCTTGTTTCAGAGGCATCACACTGAGAAGTGAGTTGAGGGAACTTCTAGCACATGGTTTTATTCTGTAAAAAAATCAGGAATCAGGATGCATACACATGTGTTCACATACAGACATAAATACACAAACATACATACCTATATATTACACAACTATGATGGAGTTAATATTTCATGTCACCACTACAAATGCAAAAAAAAAATCTTTGTTTCACAAATATACCATTAGACACACAACTACTATATTTTCATACTAAAGAGCTGCTCTATAATTCTACCCAGTCTCCTCATTCTATAGATGTCTATAATCTCCAAAGTACTGTTAATACATTTAAACATTATTTTCATAAATAGTTATTGAGCACCTACTATGTGTCACACACCATTCTAAGTACCCAGTATACATCAATGAGAAGGAAACAGAAGTCCTATTAGGAAAAGGTGAAAGTGATGAGATGTCAGTGGACAGACAGGTGCTGGACACTGAAGGCATAGATCATAGGGTTTTCCTGATGGGTCAGTTAGGGATAACCCAAGAGTGTCTATCCTAAAAAAAAGTTTTCTTAGTTTCCAATTCATTAATTTCAGCTATAATCTTAATTATTTCTTTTCATCTGGAACTCTTGGTTTTGGATTGACAAAATAAAGAGCTGATTCTTTGAAAAAAAGATTGATAACCGGTCAATTTGATCAAATGAGAAAAAAAAAAGAGAGAGAAGTCCCAAATTAATAAAATTATAAATGAAAAGGAAGCGGTCACAACAGACACCAATGAAATTAAAAGAATCATCAGGACATATTTCCAAATCTTCTACTCCATAAATTGGAGAACCTGGATAAATTTATAGATACATACCACCTACTAAAACTAAATCCAGAGCAGATTAAATCTCCTAAACAAGCCAGGCATGGTAGCACACTTCTTTAATCCCAGCACTTGGGAGGCAGAGCTAGGGGGATCACCATGAGTTCAAGTCCACCCTGAGACTACAGGGTGAATTCCAGGTCAGCCTGGGCTAGAGTGAAACCCTACCTCAGAAAAAATAAAAAATAAAAAATAAATCTCATAAACAAACCTATTATATCCATTGAGATTAAAAATGAAATCCAAAATCTCCCCAGAAGAAAAAGTCCAGGTCCTGATGGATTCTCAACTGAATTCTACCAAACCTTCATCATAGAACTGAATTCACTGTTTCTCAAGCTTTGTCCATGCAATTGGAGAATAGGGAATGCTTCTAAACTGCTTCTATGAAGCTAGCATCATCCTAAAATCAAAATGAGACAGAGATACAATGAAAAAGGAGAACTATAGACCTATATCCCTGATGAATATAGAGGAAATCATTCTGAACAAAATCCTCACAAACTAAATTTGACAACACATCAAAAGTATTATCCACCTTGATCATGTAGGCTTCATCTCAGGCATGCAGGGTTGATTCAACATACAGAAATCAATTAATAAGAACTACAGGGTCATTTTAATGAACCACATTGTCATTTCATTCAATGCAGAGAAGGCCTTCAACAAAATTGAACCTCACTGCATGATTGAAATGCCGGAGAGACTGAGCATAGGGCCTTATAGCTCAACACAATAAAGGCCACATACAAAACACCCAAATCCCCAATCATACTCAATGGGGAAAGACTCAAGGAGATCCAATTAAAATCAGAAACAAGACAGGGGTGTCCACTCTCACCAATGTGCTTCAACAGTCCTTGAAGTTCTAGCCCAAGCAATAAGACAGGAGAAAGGCATAAAAGGGGTATAAATTGGAAAGGAAGAAGTGAAACATTCCCTTTTTGCAGATGACATGATACTATACATAACTGACCCAAAGAATAATATCAGTAAAACTCCTGAAAGTGATGAATTCCTTTGGCAAAGTGGCAGGATCCCTGTGTGAAAAGGATTAGCATACAGAAAAAGAAATCAGTGAGACTATCCTATTTTCAATAACTTTAAGAAAAAATCAAATATCTTGGAATAACACTAACCAAGGATGTGAAAGACTTGTATAATGAAAATATAAAATCACTCAAGAAGGAAACTGAGGATGATGTGAGAAGATGGAAAGACCATACATGCTTCTGGATAGGTAGAATATTGTGAAAATGGCAATTCTTCCAAAAAGTAATATACAGATTCAATGCAATACCAATAAAAATCCCAACATCTTTCTTTGTAGAGATAAAAAATAATCTCAAAATTCATTTGGAATGTCAAAAGGCGTCAGATATCCAAAAAGATAAAGAAGTAAAAGAAGAAGTAAAAGAAGCTCCTCAGGAGGTATCACCATACCACATCTGAAGTTAAACTACAAAGCCATAGTAACAAAAACAGGATGGTACTGGCATAAAAACAGACATAAAGACCAATGGAAAAGAATTGAAGACCCTACCCTAAGCTCTAGTAACTATAGCTACTTGATCTTTGACAGAGGTGAAACAACAATGTTCACTAGAGAAAAGATAACATCTTTAATAAATGGTGCTGGACAAATTGTATAAATACGTATAGAAAAATGAAACTAGGCCCACTCCTCTAACCATGCACAAAAATCAACTCCAAATGGATTAAAGCACTCAATATAAGACCTGAAACTCTTAAAATCCTGGAAGAAAAAAAATATCGAGAACTCTCTATGTGATAGCAATAAGGAAAAAC
The DNA here is from genome assembly GCA_004024765.1 of Zapus hudsonius. Lineage (NCBI taxonomy): Eukaryota > Metazoa > Chordata > Mammalia > Rodentia > Dipodidae > Zapus > Zapus hudsonius. Next base: position 17,434 of record PVHP010007155.1, read on the forward strand.
TTCCTGAACATAACCACAATAGCCCTGGAAATTCAACAACCATTCAACTAATGGGATCTCATCAATCTAAAAAGCTTCTGTACAGACAAACATAGCATACACAGAGCCAACAGATCTCCAGCAGACTGGGAGAAAATCTTCACCAGCTACAATATGGACAGAGGAATAATATCTAGAACCTACAAAGAACTCAAAAAATTAAGTAATAAAAAAATCAAACACCCCACTCAAAAATGGGGTAGTGGACACAATAGGGAATTCAAAGAGGAAGAAATACAAATGGCCAATTCTTACTTAAGAAAGAAAATGTTCAATGTCCTTAATCATCAGGGAGATGCAAATCAAAACAACTATGAGATCCCATATTATTCATGTCAGAATGGCACTCATTAAAAAAATCTACCAGTAAAGCAGACTTAAAGCTCACCCACCATGACTCGGGGATCTTTGTGGAAGAGGGGCAGAAAAACTGTAAGAGCCATGAGGGGGAGAATAGCCAGTGACATTACCCCCTTAACAACAAGACACAAAGAAAAAGAACTGGCTATGGCTTGGATAATCCATAACTCCCTATCCCATGTACTGTTCCAGCAATCCCACTGATGAGGGAACAGGGAGGAGGGAAATGGGGGTACCATCACAAGACTAGCTTATACAATGTATCTTACTATTATTAACAATAAAAAGTTTAAAATAATCCACCAACAATAGATGTTGGCAAGCATGTGGGGGAAAAGGAACCCTTACTCACTGCTGGTGGGAATGCAAACTTGTACAACCACTATGGAAAGCAGTGGAGGTTCCAGAAAAAGATGCTAATAGACCCAGCTACCGATGGACCCAGTTATCCCTCTCCTGGGCATCTACCCTTCAGGATCTTTGCTTCAGCACAGAGACATCTGCTCAACCATGTTTACAGCACTTCAATTTATAATAGTTAAGAATTGGAATCAACCCAAATGCCCACCACTGGATGAATGGATATCAAAGTTGTGGTACATATACATCATGGAATTCTATTCAGCAGTAAGGAAAAATGGCATGATGAAATTTGCAGTGCCTCCAGCCACTGTACATGAACTCCAGATGCATGCACTACTTTTTGCATCTGGCTTTATGTGGGTAATGGGGAATCGAACCTGGGTCTTTAGGCTTTGCAGGCAAGCACTTTAACTGCTGAGCCACCTCTCCAGCCCTCTATTATTCTCTAGCAAGATGAGGCCTCAAAAAAAAAATGAGGCCTCATTCATTTCTGAATACTTCCAGTAATCTGAAAGTAACCATGGAAGACACATGTGTGCTCACTTTGTGCTAGACTACTAACTGGATAGGTATCAGTTCTTGGAGCACCATAATGTATTGATTACTGAAAGGAGTAATACTGTTTCAGAGAAGCTTCAACAAAGGAAGAGTTTAAATGAAGCAGTCTTGAATTTCTTCCTCTCTGCTTTTTCTCTAAGGGACTAAATGTCTAAGCAGTTCCTTCCCCAGAATATGTTTCTAATGCATAATGACAATGGACAAGGTTGCTGGGGCAGGTTGGATGATAGAGGTTCAATAGCTGCAAAATATGATGCAACCTTTAAAGTTTCATCTCACTGAAAAATGAAACACACTGAAAAGCCACCGATAAACCAGCATTTGACATGTTGCCAATACCCCATCCCCCAAACCTGCTGGCACAAACATCAGAGGAAAAAAAAAATCTCAGCACTAAATCAAATTTAAAAACACATTCCTTAAGCACAGCATGAGTGTAGCTTATTATAATTTGGAAAATTCCACAGTATTTACCAACTCCTAAGCAAGGCTATGATGCTCAGAAGTATACCACAGTAGATGTCATCAGCAGCCACAGAGCTATGGCTCTGGGTGAGTTGCCATAGCAACCGCAGACTCAGGAGCAACATACTGTCTGCCTCTCACCAACCCAGAACCAGAGGCAAAAGAAAACAGCCAGCTTCCTGATGGGAACAACCCAGGGAGTCAGAACACAGGCTGTCTGCATCATTCACACACATAAGAGTCTTCCTTTCAGTAGCTGAAATTATCTCCAGCTATCTCTTAGCACAATTGCTTTTCTTGAATGCAGAATCACAGTCAACATACTTCAGCACAGGCATTAAAACTGTACAAGGAAAGGAGAAAGACTATTGGGTATATGAAAGGTATCAGGGTCATATGTATACTTGGGTCCAGGTATGAGGGGACTTTTCTGGAAGAAAGATGAAGTGCCAGACCATTGAAAAGTCATATTGAGAAACATTCCCTAAAGGTGATAGGTGTGTGTGTGTGTGTGTGTGTGTGTGTGTGTGTGTGTGTGTGTATCTTGATGTCCTTCAAAGGCAAATGGGTTAAAGGCTTGGTCCCCAGGGTGGTACTACTGGGAGGCTGTGGAATTTTTTTGAGAGGTGTGGTGTGGTAAGACATCCTTAAACCATTGAGAATGTGTCCTTGAAGGGGATTATGTGATCCTAGCTTTCTTCTCTCTGCTATCTGGCTCATTAGACAAGCTATCTCCCATCACAGCCCAAAGTTTTGGGATCAACCAATTACGGACTAGATGCTCCAAAAGTGTGAGTCAAAGAAACATTTTATCTGTATGTGTGTGTGTGTGTGTGTGTGTGTATATACAGGTATATACGTGAATAGGTGTATAAGGGCATGTAAAGTTTTAAGAGGACAACTTCAGGTGTTTTTACTCAGGCCCCATCTACTATTTTTGAGACAAGGTCTCTTAATGGCCTTAAGTTCACTGAGTAGGCTCGTCTGGCTGGCCAGGGAAAACTGGGGATTCACCTGTCTCCACCTCCTAAGCATTGGGATTACAAGTGGGAGTAACTATGCTTGTGTTATTGTTGTTATTTTGTTTTGTTTTACATATGGATACTGGAGTTCAAATTCAGGTCCTCACGACTGCAAAGCAAGCATTTTACCAACTAGGCTATCTCTGCAGTCCAAACTTTATCTGAAGCTTTGTTTTATAATCGTGATGGCAAGCTGACTAGCACAAGAGATCAGTAAGAAAACCATTCCTACATGGAAGGCGAACTAAAAAGGAAAGATGGTGAACAGCTAACATAAGGAATATACTGACGCCTCAAAAGAGGTTCCACAAACTTCTGATATCAAACCTAGGGTCTAATTTTGGATATTCTTCCTTGCAATGAAATCAAACAGAAACTGTCAAGCATACCTTTTCTACTGGCAGGAAGTCATTTTCTACTTCAATTGACCTTGGTCTCAGTTTGATTGGCTTGTCTTTGAAAATATCTCCAAAGCCCACTCCTTTAACTTTCTTGGGCTGGATGGCTGCAGTTGCCACTGACCCATTGGCGCCTTCAGACTTGGTACTGCTTGAGTCACCTCCATCGCTCTCGGAGCCTGTAGTTTCCCTTAAGCCTGTCAAAAGGGGTTTGGGGAGAGAAAGAGCTCAGAAATCAGCCAGAACACTAAAGAAGACCTCCACAAAGAGCCAGGAGCCACCTCTAAAGTGTGACTGGGCTTTTTGCATTCAGTGTGTTAAGTACTCTGACTTTAACTGTCTTTGAGTTTTATCTGATCTTCCTAACAACAGACTTGGACTTTAAGCAATAAATCAAAGAAAAACTGATCTCAAGCAGATCCCTTTGCATATGTGACATTATTACATTTCACCCTACTTCAGTAGGAGCCTAGTTATAGCCCAAATTTGTCTGCACATGTCTTGTGCAATACCCACCCTCCCCATTCCCTTCTCATCTTCCTACTCAGTCAGTACCACATACTGTACCTCTAAACTCTCTGATTCATGTCAATTAGCAATTAGCCATGAAAGTAACATTTCCTAAAGGAAAACTGTAAAGCTAAAAATGATTTAAACAAATTAGCAATTAAACCACACAAAATTATGACTGCCAAAGAATTAAATTTCTTTGGACGGTTTCACAAGGAATAAGTGTATGCAGACATATTTCTCTAGGAAAGCATTAAACCAAACTTGACCTCAAGACAGTTTCACTAGCAAGATGATGGTGTTTGGTAAAGAGAGAAAACAAGCTGCCCTCCCAGAGGGAAGAATCCCCAAGTTTACGTCACTTCCTCTTCTTAACACCATCATCTTCCCAAAGCTGAATTCCTTTTCAGAGAAAACATGACTCTCTTCCTTTGACCTCTTGTGGCATGAGTTGGGAGGCATAAGATAGTTATTGGTAAGACAATATACACACTTACCTCCCTAGATCCTTTTCCCCAGGCTCTGCCCACACTCATGTTCCTAAAAGGAAGAGCCTAGATGTATCTAGTTAATTTCTGGGTACATGTTCTTCCTATGATGGTCAGTACATCAAATATGCCATCAAAGGGCAGGATTCAAAAGATAATTTATGGATTACTAAATTCTGTCATTAAAGTGTATTTCCAAGCCTCTATATGTATAGGATAGCTTTGGACCATTTACTACACATCCCCTGATCATAACAATGCCCTCAGGACTGAAAAATGACATCAAATTTCATTTTCTACTGGCCAAACATGCATTATCTTCAATAGGTGAGATGGCTTCCTAGTGTGTAATAATGATACAGCAAATAACCTCTCAGATAAAAACATCATAAAATGCTGAAGTCATTCAAGTGAGGAAGTCTCAGTGCAGGAAGAAACTGTTAAATGAAAACAGATAACATATAGAAAGGTCATTATAAATTGCTAACAAGTTTTAAAATCAAATAAAATCGTCCAGAGGGTTGGGGACAGGAAGGAGGGAAATGGGGATACCATCATAAGATTTGCTCATAAAATGTATCTAATTAAGGATAATAAAGATATCAAAAACCCACAATGGATTCTTTTTTTGTTGCTATTTTCCACAAAATAGCATTTCTAAGCCAAAACAGTGGGGGAGGAGGAAAGTCCCTGGTAAATATTTTCATTAACCAAAACAGGGCTGAAGAGATGGCTTAGCGGTTAAGGCATTTGCCTGCAATGCAGAAGGACCAGAGTTCTATTCCCCAGTACCCATAAAAAACCAGATGCACAAGGGCGCATGTGTCTGGAGTTCATTTGCAGTGGCTGGAGGCCCTAGCGTGCCTATTCTCTCTCTCTCTCTCTTTCTCTCTCAAATAAATAAATAAAAAAATTTTAAAAAAATAATTAACCAAAAACACAGCATTTGTGAGTAAGAACAGAGGACAGAGCTATGAACCCATAACTAGTGGGTCCTTTGCAATCCACAGGACTTGAGTGTGCAAACATGGAGAACCCCCTGGATTAGTTACCCATTTGTGTGTTTATTTATTCATTGTTTCTGGAAATATCCCTGCTGGAGATATAATTTTGGAGTCTAAATATTGTGTCATTTTCCTCTGAACATGTTATTTTGCAGTATGGATTCTTTCTACATGATAAATGGTTTGCACATTCTCCTCATGTTTAGAAAGAACCATTTGGGGGTGAACTAAAGAAATAGTTGCTGGAATGAAACCACCATTACCACCACACCCTACAACCCCCTCAATACCAGAAAGCAGCAGGGCAAATGGATTAGGGCAAGTCTGTTTTAGGTCTTTATTGAAGAGAATTTCAAGAACTCTTCTACTGCTCACCATTAGCTAAAGCCATAATATTGTCATCACTGTCATCCTAATTTCACCATATTTCCAGTTCTAGGGATTTGCTGCCTTCTGGCTCATCTTAATACCTTTATATTAATCCTTGTGAGAAATGCTCTGTTGCACAGGGAGAGGTTGCACTTCACTCTACCACACAAGCATGGAAGGAAACACATGGCAGATTTTTCTTCCAGAAATTTTGGCAGCCGGACTTTGTTATTTTAAAGAATGTTAATGACATACCTACATATCTGCCTTGGGAAATAAAATCAAATTCCTTCCCTTTGGAAGGGAAGAAAGGTAAGTTTATTTTTATGTCTGTTTTGTGCTGTAACTTTTAGCTACTGGTGCCTACCAGGCATTAGTTCATAAAATGTTCCCGTGTCCTTCTCAGAATGGCAGGTAACAATTATATGCAGTGTAATCTACAGAGTGAACAGTAGACTGGGGCCAGTTAGTGAAAGGCTCATTACTGGTACATGGTAACTGCAAATGTGTGCATGTTTGGAAATGACTCTGGCATTTGGCTGTTGTCATTCTTTTTTGTTAATGTGCGTATGGTGTGTGGATGTGTGTGGATAAATGTGTAGAGTGGTAGAGACCAGAGATCAATGTTAGGGTTCTTCTTCATTCTTTCACATCTTATTCTTTGAGACAGGATATCTTGAACTTGGAGTTCAGCAATTCAATGATACCAGCTAGCCAGAAAGTTCCAGATTCTCACTATCTCTGCCTCCCCAATACTGGTATTACACACCCAGCATTTTATGTGGGCCCTGGGACTCTGAACTCAGGTCCTTTGGCTTGGAAGGCAAGCACTTTGTCGACTGAGCTATCTCCCCATCTCCAACTTGAGCATTTTTACACTGTACCCTGACTGCTATTGTCAGGGAAATGCATGGAGGTAAACAGGGCACAGGTCAATCCGAGAGCTGTTAAATTGTGTGCAGTAGGACCAGACATCTGTCTATGGTGGAACAGAAAGGAAAGTAACCTTCACCCAGACAGTGTGAGGACAGCTCTGCTGTTCATGGCTGAACTTACTCTGGTATGTATGGATACGTGCATATGTACACTAAGGTAGATATGCTTTCAAGATGAAAATTTAAAAAGAATAAAATCTCCCTAAAATTGTTTCTACTAGTCCTGTATAATTTCAGTATAATTTAATTGACCCTTCCAACACTGATCAGAGTCATTCTGGTTTATTTTTAATTCAGCACACACATATATAGTCCTTACAATATATCAAGGACTATGTTAAGGACATTATGAAATTAATTAATTCATCTGTTTTTTGGCAGTTATATTTCCCAAACTAAATGATGTACATGGGTCCTGCCAAAAGGAGTCTGCCGTGTGGTGATTAGCTGAACGAGCAAAGCAAAACAGCATTTCTGGCATGGACTTCCATGCCAAAATCTTATTTCTTTGAACCACACAATGACAAATGACCCAGTTGGAAAAAGCAACAATTATGAAAGGTTGATGTCTTTGCCAGAAGCCATTTTCCACCACCCAGAAGCCCAGAGATCTTGATAGGAATATATGTGCCATGACAAATGCTACTGATCTCTTCTCTGCAGGCATGGTTCATGCACACATGTCACATACATGATTGAAGCAGAAAGTGAACAAGAAAGAGCCAGAGGTTGATGGTGAGAATGCTCCTGTAGCACATACCAAGGAGATGACACTTATTATTGGCAAATAAGTCCATGTCCTTGGATCAGAAATTCACACAGACACTTGGCATAAGCATGAGCAGCTCGGGAAAGTGCAGCTGCATCAAAACCACAAGTACCCAGATCTTATCTTTAAAATTGCCTCCTGCCGATAAGGTCACTCACTGTAATAGCGTCTGTGGCCCTCCGTCTTTCCCGGTGCAGCTCGATACAGAATTGTCCCTTCAAAGGTAGTCTTTCCTGACAATGAATGAGAGAAGAGAAGGGGAGAGAAAAACACGAGAGGGGATGGGGAGCAAATGATGGCAAAAGAAGGAAGAGGAAGAATCTTTAACTGAACTTGCCTTCAATGAATCCTCTGCAAGAGCTTTACCAGTAAAAATTGCTTTAAGACCATTAGGCAGAGTTAAAGAATGTTACAGAATGAGCCCAAAGTCCCCATGTAACCATAAAGGCAATACACACTCAATTTCAAAACCAGCGCCTGCAAATGACTGGCATCTAGATTATGCCTGGTAAAAGTCTGGCAGCTATTTCAACATTTTAACTTAAGAGTAGAAAAAAAAAAACCTTCAATTATCTAAAGGGAACCCAATTCATTGGACTTCTTCATTAAGTCGACTGTGTAGGACCATCTTTTCTTTGGAGAGAGTGACCAAAGTATAAAACAGATGTAGGTCCCACATGATAAAATCTGATAATCAAGCCCCAATATTATAAACAAGACACACAATTCTCCTTAAAAGATTTGTCAGCCTGATGACATAACTGAGTGGTAGATTTGTCACTCACTCTGCATACACAAGGCCTTGGGTTTGACTCCAGCACCTCAATAATTAATTAATTTGTTTATTTATCAGCCTTGGTACTTTTAAGAAAGGCAATCAATGTACCAATGGACTAGAGGGGAGGTCTTACAAATGAGGTTTGAAGCCAATAGTAGCATCTATATCAATATGAGGAGGGTTCTGTTTAGCATCCAGAACACCCAAAATCTCCTTTTCTTGAAACATCTTAATTGAGGTTTTGGTCTATTAATCATAAGACTACACTTAAGCATGTAGACATGGGACTCATCCAGCTTCAAATGTTAATCTTTTTGTTACAATATCATAAAACTAAACAAAGCCTAAATATCACTGGAACCATAAATAAGTGCACAGAATGTACACATACCACCTCAATTTGGGTGAGCTTATATCCACTCACCCATCCACCTCCCCACCAACACACACACACAACACACACACACACACACACACACACACACACACACACACACACACACACACCCCACAGAGTATCATCAGCAGATAGTGATTTGCTAAGAGAAAACTCAATTAATAAATTCATTACTATAGAAAATAAGTTCTTTATGGTTTGTGAATTAAATATTCAAATTGGAGATCAGGCCTACTTTCCTAAGTGTGAGGGGTGAAAAGGAGAGGCTATATTACTAAGAAGCAGAGAGTGGAACTGAGAGGGGAAAGAGCAACTTGTCTTACTTCTTACAAATACTCCCTATCAAAATGGAAAACCCAATAGTAACTATCATGTCACCTCAATAGCCTTGGAACTCCTAATATAGAAAGGAGATTATAAATGATCAGACCAATAATTTAAATGGAATGAGGTATTTCCAATTTTCATGTATTATAGGCATGGTGGTATATCCTTATTTTTAACTCTCCCCTTTGGACATAATGTGCTATATCCAGTTAGATCAAAAAACTTAAATAAATCACTGGCTACCGGTGGGGCCTTACTATACACATATGGAACCACAACTACTCAGAAGTCTGAGGCAGAGATCACAAGTCCGAGACCAGTCTGGGCTACCTAGTGAATTCCAAGCCAGCTTGAGCTACAAAGTGAGATGCTGTATGAAAAAAAAAAATTACTGCTTATAGAATGATCTGGAGAGCAACAGCATTTCAAATATACTTGTAAGACTTGAAGCTCTTGAGGACAACAATGACAAAAGAAAGCTAGTGACAAGGTTTTTGGGAGTAAATTACACTCCACTTTTCAGCCATCAAGCCAACATTACAACTAAGGGACACAGCTGTTCTATGAGCCAGACACTTTAACACTCAGTAGCAGCAGTCCTTTCTGTATGAGAAAAAAGTATAAGAGGAAAAAAAAGGTGAGATTGTGTTGATGTCCCTCCTAGGACAAAAGAACTTTCACATATTCTGCCACAGGACCAGGTCTGCAAATCAGTGAAGTAGATGAACCTTGTCCTGCTGCCTGGGATTCTAGCCATGTACCACCATGTCTGGTTTATGAGGTGCTTTTTGAATGTTAAGCAAGCACTCTACCATCTGAGCTACATCCCCAGTTTAAAGATTTTTTTTAAGAAGACTCAATTGTGAAGCAAAATTTATTTGAAATTGGACAATACTCATACATGGGTTTCTTTGCTAAGTCCAACTAAGTCAGGTTTAAAATGTGCCAGATACTCTGTGAGAAGTTGACCTGTTTTCATAATGGATGTGACACCAGAGCGTGTACAGAAAGCCTGCATGCCATTTTGGCCTCCTCACTCATTAGCCAAGTTTCATCTGAGACTTAATTACACTGAACATTAGTGTTGTCCCCTGACACCAGGCTAAATGATCTCAAAATTCTTGTCTACCTCTAATAGTCTACAATACTGACTCAAACATTTGTATTTTCTATTTGTGAATAATCAAATTTACTGAACACTTTTTCTATGTGTGGATATGGATATTGATGTAGTCCGTGGTAACTTACTTATTTCATTGTTTAAAAAAGTCCATAGGCTCTGAGTGACTAGGCCTGAGTGATAATCAAAGGCTGATAGCATTCAAAAGGAAAGACATCCAGACATTATGCCTCCAGCAGCATCCAGGAAGATTTTCAAAAATATGTACACACATAAAGCCTTAATCTATTTACATCCCTAGATCTAATTAGCAATTTATAGTAATACAAATTAAATTTCAGCAGATATGAAACCATCACAAATCAGACTGTGGGAAACAAGCAGATAAAGGAACTTAGCTTCTTCAGCAAAAATATTGCAAAGAAAAGGGGAGGTATGAAGGAGAAATATACAAAATGAGTGGAACTTGAAACGTCACCTAATCACTATATCCAGATTCACATTAACAAATGTGACTAGGAGAGGAAAATGAACACTGACCATATGTTGAATTAATTTTAAGAAATTGCTGCAACTTTGTGCTGCTGTGATAAAGGCATCTGAAAAACCATTTTATTGACATATATTGAAATATTTTTGGGTAAAATGATATACTATCTGGGATTTTCTTTAATATAATATGGACAGTAGTGTGACATTAACAAACTGGCAAGAGGTTGATAATTGGTGAACAGGGTGATGTGTACACAGAGTTCATTATATTATTCATACTTTTGCATATGTTAGAAATTTTCTATAACTAAACGTTTAAAAAAATCTTTCTGGAAAAAATACTTTTAAAGTTTCATAAGTTCTAGAAATAGTAAAGATTATTTCAAAATTCATTTTTAGCATATGTATGTATGTGTGGTATACATGTGTTCTCATATATGTGTAGGCTCATGTGTGTGTGCATATGTGTATCTGCATTTTTGTGGGTGTGTAAGGCAGAGGTCAATACTGGGTAACATCCTCAGTTGCTCTCTGTATTCTTTGAGACAGGGTTTCTCACTGAACATGAAGCTCATAGATTGGGCTAGACTAGCTAGTCATTAGGCACCAGGAATTCTCTGCCTCTACCTCCCTAGCGCTGGGATTACAGGTTTGTGTCATAACATTCATCATTTTATATGGGTGCTGGTAATCCAAACTCAGGTTCTAATGCTTACATGGCAAGTGCTTTACTGAGTTATCTTTCCAGCATGATGTTTTCAAATTTAAATATGAGCAAAACATTGCTGATACGACATAACTATGACCTACCAGTATAATTGTTATAACTCTTTCCTTTTTTAGACTAGATTACCCTGAACTAAGATCTATGAAGGTTTGAAGGTTTCAATAACCAACTGTTATGTATAAAATAATGACAGAATAAGAAAAAAGCAAATCCTGGCAATTTTTACCAAGGATTCATCAAGCATTTATAAAATACTTATCACATTACAAGTAATCAAGGGTACACTTCTTTATAAATACAATGCCAATGTTTCTTATATCAGATTCATCAACTTATACATATATTACACATAACACACATATATGTATAAATTAACTTTCTTAATTAAAAATGTGAAGCATACAAATACCAAATAAGTATGCATACATTCAAAGTTAAGAGTATGTGTTTATGCATGTGTGAAATAAAAAAGATGTACAGGGATTTGTTTTATGCAATGTTCTCTTTCTATTAGGATACAAATTTTATATATCTTGAAAAATAAATCTCTCACCCTAATGATGATAACACTTTGATCTCTACAAATTACAAATAGGGTACACATATTAGAATTTATCATAGTCTGAAAGTCATGTATTAATTAAGCAATCTCTGCAAAACTAAACTTTAATTTACAAAGTGTATCAAGTAATCCAGTCAGATAGTCTGAGTACATTATAGTTGATAGCAGAGAAAACACTAGATGCCTTTTGTGCGCTAAGTATGTTTTATACTTTTCACCTACAGGACAAAGGCAAATATGCATTTACCATAATTATAAGAGGTGTTATCACTGGAGGAAACTGGGTAAAGTGTACTTGAGACCTCCTTAGATAGTTTGTGTTTATTTTTAAAACTTCCTATCAATCTTAATTATTTCAAACATTTTTTAAAGAAAGCAAAGCATATTCAAAGTCCTAAGAATATTATCTGGAGGAGAGAATAAGCAGATCATTTTAAAACCAAAGGTCTTACAAATCCTGTCAGTATACATAATTTCTGTTGGTGATCTGAACTGACTATATGTATTTTTGACATAATCACATGCTGAAGCAAATCCAAATTGTAAATGGCTACTAAAAGTTCTTCCAGAAAACTGAGAGATGCTATTTTAATCTTTCAAGAGATGGTTTCAATTTACAAAGTGACAGAGACATTATTCTCACACCTGTGCTTCTGAGAAGCCCTTTGTGACCACCATCACTCCATATAACTATGGGACTGGCCTCCCTGCCTATGTGCCCCACTCTTCTTCAGATGCCAGCTCCTGGGGCACTTTTCGGAGTTTCTGGAGTTATGTGCATCCTCTCTTTCCCAAGGTGAGCGTGCTGACAGCAAGGGGTCTAGTCTGTAGCTCGTTTATCTCTGGCTCTTCAGACCTTCAGAGAGAACCTTACTAACATCAGGAACTCAAAAGAGATTCAATAAATGAATGCAGAAATTTGAGAGAAGAGAAAGAAGGGTAGATGAACGGATACAGACAGGTAGATGGAGATTTGGGCCTGTTTCCCTTAACTATCCATATAGAAATATTACAAAAGCTATGTTTTTATCAGAAACATCCATCCTTGTTAGAAAACCACACTTCTCCAGGGACCTCAAAAGCCCCTTACCAATAGACTGATCCCATGGTCGAAACATGGTTTCTGGGAATACTAGGTATTCCCAACACTGACCCTGAATGCTTGTTGTTGAATGAGTCCTGGGGGCAGGTGAAGGAAAGCCCAAAGCTCCTGCAACAGTGTCATATGCTTTCAGTGGACAGTCTAAGCAGGGTCAGCTTGCCATGTTTTTGACCTGGAATATGTGGGGGAAAGTTATCACTTATTTCATGGGTGAATTGTTTTATATGCATTATTACTATTGTAGCTCATAATGAGTTTCCTCATAGAAATAAAGTTACAATGACCCGACTTAGTCTTCCTCCCAAGATAGTATATTTAATCCACAATGTCCTTGAGGTACAGTATTGTTATTATAGGACCTAATTACCAGACACGATACTATTCCATTGTACAAAAGAAGATTCTAGGGCAGCTAAACTTCTAATGTGCATTTAAGGGACAATAGTAACTCTGACCACCCTACTCATGTGCTAGACCATGTTAGTGGAAAACCCCCAGAACCCAGGCTACAGAAGTCTGCCAGAGCTCAAAGATACTTCACTTATTCCATACCCTCCTAGTCTATTCTATCCTAGATTCTAGGATGGAACAGACTTTTGGGCAAGAGAGTCTCAGACTTTGGCAGTGGAAGTAAGGGTCCTACTGAAGCCACTGAGGTAACCAGCCAGTGCATCTATTTCTATGAATGACAGGCTGTGTGACCTAGAGCTGCTGTTGAGACACCGAGCCAAGGAGACTATCTCAGCATTTCTCTGGAAGCAGCTCCACTTCCAATCATGCTACTGGTTAAATAACAGGGGCAGCAAACCAACTTAAAAACATCATTCCAATCTAATTCTCTCAAATGGAACAAGAAGACATTTAAAATTGTTTTGGCGAGACTGATTTGTCCTCTCGTCAGAGTGTCACACCACTAAGACACAGTCAAGCCTCCTACAACATTCATGCTCATGACCTTGGCTCAACATGGTACAAGATAAACACAAACGCCCACATGGGAAGTTGGGTTAGTGACTGGGAGAACAAAGCTTCCCGAGCCTGACCTTTGGCTCCATGAGCTGGAAAGGGCAGCAGAGAAACTGGAGGAAGACCTTCAAGCCCTGGAGAAAGAAAGACCTGAATTTCGTTCTCACCATCACAGAAGGAAATACTTCCTCATCTAAGGTGGATCCTGGACTCTCAGCTGTCTTGATATGCTTTTAAGTGAACTGGCATGCATTTATCTTGTACACAGCACTTCTTACCACCAATGATTCTGTTATTGTTATGATTTTTCTCCAAGTTCTTCAAGGAACACAGGAATATTGACAACCTCATTGGATTCATTTTAAAAGTAAAGAGGAACTTAAGGGTAAATGAGATTCTAGAAGTATATGGAGGCATAGCACCCGGGGCCACCCAGGAGGCAGTATTACCACAGCCTGAGAGCTAGCAGTCACCTCTCCAGAGATGTATGTAGAATGCTTGGCTACTGGTCTTATCTTACAATTATGGACTCACTAAACCACGGAGAGTTAAAGTAGTATAACCAACAAAATACCCACAAGCTTTTGACACAGCCTTTCAGCATAGAGAAAGGAGGTGAGGACAGAGCCCACTGGTCTGTCCCTCCCATTCCTGTTCACTGGGGTAGACTTCCTTACTTGACTTGGACAGCTGATCATCCTGGGAAATGCCGAGCTCATCTGACTCCCCGGACAGCTCCTTGATGAAGTTGGAAGGAAACATTCCAGTCTTCCCATTGAGAACGCCTTCCCACCATCCTTCCTCTACCTGCGCAAAAAGGCAAAGAGAAGACCAGAGATGTAGAGTTAAATTATAAATGCATCCTACCTGTATGGTGTACAGGGAAACACACATAGAGATGGGGGATGGGCCAAAGCTTAAAAGTTACCAGGGAATAAGAAAGCAGGTCACACAGTCATGAAACTCAGACTAAGGAAGTGGGAGGTGGGGGTTAACCTGTAATACATGAATACAAATAGACAAAAATTAATACTTCATTTTCATTCACCTCTAACCAAAGTTTGGCTTTCATTTAATTATTAACATAGGTAACATACCAGTATTAGAAGGACTTGTGACTTACCACCGATAAAATCATAAAATATTTTCATATTCCACAATAGATGCTGTATTTGAAAATATTATCTGTACTCTTACTATGAAATGGTGGTATAAATTGTCATTTATTTATTTGTGAAAAGGGAGAAAATGGGTATACCATAGCCTCTTGTTATTGCAAATGAACTCCAGATACATGTGCTGCTTCCTAGATCTGGCTTTATGTGGGCACTTGGGAATCAAACCTAGGCCAACATACTTTGCAAGCAGGTGCTGCTGAGCCATCTCCGCATCCCCTGGTATACCTTATTACACATTCTGGGAGGTATAGTTATTTAATGTATTAGAAAGGAATCACATAGATTTCCATATCAAAATTTATTTTTATAATAATTTTAGGTCTACTTTACTACAAATTATTTCCTTTGTAACCCTATGTAGTTTTGCTTTATCAATTTAAAAATCATTAAAAACTATGAATGGAGCCAGACATGGAGGCACACACCTATAATTTCAGCACTTTAAAGCCAGAGGCAGTAGATAAATAGTTAAGTATGAGGCTGGTCTGTGCTGCATAGTGAGACCAAGGGCTGGGAATATGGCTTGCTGATAATAGAGAACCTGCTTAGCATGCACAAAGCTCAGGAATCTATTCCCAGAAGTATTAAAAAATAATTTGTTTTGCCAGATGAGCAAAATGAACTGAAATTCTAATGAAAACATTTAAGAAGCCATGGACTAAGCACTCAGAAATTAGAACGATTTCCTATTAGGTTTCTACAAGAACCTAGATTGAACTGAAAAGGAAGAAGGATTAGAGGTATAAAGGAGAGTCAGGCTGCAGCCATCTGGGAAGAAAGCAAAGCTGAATCAATGAGGATGGGCAAGGTAGATTCAGTTTTGAGGTATGAATTAGAAGGGAGAGATAATGAGAAAAAATGTCCTAGGAGTTTGTGACGGAATTACTAACAGAACAGAGATACAGTTACTTGACTTCATGGAGGAAATGAGGCCATTTTGAGGATTAAGTTAACAACATTATGTGGAATAATAGAGATTTAGAATCTCTGTAATTCCCCCCATACACACATGCATGAATTAGCAATGCAAGTCAAAAATAGAATTTAAGGGCTAAAAATTCAAACAAATTAAAAAAAAAAAAAACAAACAAACTCAAGGCTCAGGCCAAATCCTACCCTGAAACTTAGCAATTATGCAACATTATTCCAATTTTTTTCCTACAAAAATAAACCCCTTTTCTCCATCTCCATATTGGGAATAACACATGGCACAAGTGTCATAGATGTATATGTAGCATGGTTCTATGCTAGGAGTTGCAGATACAGAACTATACAGGATATATGTCTATTTTTGCTAAAGAAGGTAAAGGGTACTCTGCCAAGATAGAAAAGTTTGACTAAAAACATCAGCAGTGCCAGGTAAATAGATGAGAACAAAACTTGTCCTAGCATAAATCAAACTTGTTATTTAAAGTTGAGCTCAAAGAGATCTAGGATGCTGTGAGAAAAGAGCAATTTGAATTAAGTTAGGCCTTTAAGAAATTAGAAACAACAGCTATGATTAGGGGACAGATTAGAGGACATTCCAGAAAGGGGAGAGGAATGGAGACAACCAGAAGACTACATTTCAAGCATTTGTTAGGAAACTCATGGGACTCAGACTTGCAGAGTGGTGATTACATTTGCATAGCCACCAAATCTTAAGGAAAGAATGTACACAACAACATCCATGCATGACTATCCCAATGACTATTCAAAGAGAACTCATGGCATTCAACAACATTTTCACTGAACTGCAGTTCCATGTTTCTATGCCAATTCAATTGATATGTATTCTTCTTCTACAGAGGATTAAGATGGTTAGGAAGATTCACTATGAGCCTGAATATCAATAGGCATAGGATTTTAGCATGGGGTCTTTTTTGATAGTTCTGAATAAAACACACAAACACACACACACACACACACACACACACACACACACACACACACACACACACAATGACAAATGACCTTCTTCCTTCCAGGAATCACAGGTCAAGAGGAAAACCAAGGGCAGGAATCACAAATAAGCAATCTGTGGAATAATCCCTGGCTGTGTAGGGCCATCTGGTCCAATTCCATGCCATTCAGTTTGATGATGTCTGAAATGTTCCTGTTCCTAGTAATAAGCAGCTCTAGCCTGAGAGCCTGGAAGGAAGTGCTCCTGATATGTAGGATCAGCAGCTGCCTGCTGGGAAAACATAGAGGTATCTTCACCTTACCATGCCCCTCGATGTATTGTATTACTATTACAGCACAGTCTGGGAGGTCAATGAGAAAATGATAGAGGCCTATCATTAGCTACACAGGCAGTGGAGGGGCAGACAATAAAACCACTGCGCATCCCCTAAGGGAACACACTTCCAATTGCAGACGCTATGGGTGTAAGCATGTTTCTTTGTGACCTGAGCCCTTCCTGGGGGGAAGGCTTGGCCCCTGAACCAATGAGAACTGTGCAGTATGATTTTTTCTTATAGACTGGTGGTTTGGGCTCAAGACTGAGCTGGAAGATAGGAGAAAAATAATCCTTACTCTCATACTAGCCCTCTTCAGAGATACTCTAACTCAACTTCCTACATAAAGACAGGGACACTGAAGCCAAGAATGATGACATTCTTTTTTTCATCCATTCCAGACGTAAAGCACAGTGCCATTGAATGAATGTATGGCAGGGAAATCATTGGGAGACATCCTCCATGGAGCCTATGAAGTCCTGACTCCCTCATAAAAGGATGTTTTTGTTTTTCTTTCCTGTGAAAAGCAGAAGGGGTCAAGAAATCCTGATTCTGAATCTTCTTAATTAGGTTCTGCAACACCAATTCTGTGTAGCCATCTCAGGGTCACCAATCCCACCAATATTTAATGAACATTTATCTTGAACTACCTCAGGCCCTTGGGACAGATTCATTGGTGAATTGTCCTGGAGAGGTCCCTGCAACAAAAGAAGACCACAGAGAACCCATACACCTCCTACTCAGAAGTCCAGCTGGCCAGTATTGATGCCTCTGTATTTAAGGCAGAAATGTGTCCCCTTGTAGTAAAGATTATGAATACCACCAAAGGCTGACAACTTCTGCCCGAGGAAAGTA
Organism: Zapus hudsonius; assembly: GCA_004024765.1. Taxonomy (NCBI): domain Eukaryota; kingdom Metazoa; phylum Chordata; class Mammalia; order Rodentia; family Dipodidae; genus Zapus; species Zapus hudsonius. Next base: position 35,434 of record PVHP010007155.1, read on the forward strand.
ATAAAGGGGACAGATGTTCAGCCTACCCCACTCTGACTCATCCAGTCTTCTGCAGCTCCTGGTTCTAAGCTAAGAACAAACTCCACCTGGTCCCCACTGTGGCCAACCTGGCCAGCTCTAGGTCCCACGTCTATGCCCCAATAGCAAATCCTATCTATGGCTCAGAGCTGGGTGCAGGGCAGTTTCACCTGCTGCTTATCTTTTCATTCATTAGCATAGGTTGATTATATATTATAATGGATTTCATTATGGCACCTTCATAGATGTATATATGTATTTTTATCATATTCAACCATTAACTTCTCTTATTCCCGTGTCTCCCTCTCACTCCCATTTCTTTTCTTCTTCTTACCAAGCCCAGTGAAATTTCATTATGTTTTTTTTCAGAATCCTGGAGAAGGGATTATTTACAGGAACATAGGCTGCTTACCAGTGGCTACACCAATGGAAAAAATAGTTTCTTCCTCCTTCAGGGACCATAAACTGGCTATGGAGGAGTATGGCCTTGGGAGACTCCCCTCTAGCTAACCATTCTATGCCTTTAAGTCCTCAGAGAAGGGTTGGAGCTAAGGTGCCCTCCTCATCGACATCTGTTAAGCAGGGAAGAAGTCTGGGAATGAAAGCATGATGTGCTTTCTTTCCCTTTGAAAACTACTTTTCTCTGAACAGGTAGGTCCATGAAGGTTTTTTTTTTAACCTGTCAGTTTGCTTAGAAGAGAATAGCAGATTTAACAAGCCTAAAGCCCACCTAAAGGTATAAATAGCCACACAGAAAAATCCACTTAAGGATTGCAAACATTTTTAATCATTTTTTTAAGTTAATGACTACTTTGTTCCCTAAATCTTGTCAGGAGCAAACAGAAGGGTGGGTTCAGAGGAAGTTAAAGGAAAAGATACACAAGTTAATGAAGGCAGATATACTGCTCTGAAACAATTCTCTTTCCATAAAAGAAAATGAACATATCCGACTCTGAAGTTTACACCTTAGCTTTCCTAAAATCTTCCTCCAAATTTCTCCAGAAAAAAAATTACATGAACACGTCAATACTAGTGGTTTCTCCACTTATGAAAGGAAGTTGAAGATATTTTGCAAAATGTTAAAACAATAGAAAATATTAAAATCATTTTCTAATTTTTTAAAGTTAAAGTGTACTTACACAAAAGAACAGATCTTAACATACAGTGGGCCAGTTTTGAAAAATGTACACTATAACCGACTCCTCCATCAACAAACAACATTTTCAACAGTGCATAAGATTCACTGTGTCCTTGCCCAGTCAACCCATCTCTGAGTAATCACTCATCTGATTTCTATCACCATTGATTGGTTTTCCTTTTACTTCTAAAACTTCATATAAATAGGCCAAATTATAGTTTAAATCTTCTCATATGCCTATTTAATTCTGACTGAGTTCATCTCCTTCTATGGACATAAGAAAGAGGGTACATACATTTTTTGAATGTGTAAGCTACCAACTCTGCAAACCACAAAGCCAGGACAGGCTTTAACTCAGAGCCTGCAGCTCTCAGTCTGCAACCAACTTGACTGGGAACCACTGAAAAATGCCTCCAAAACTAATCCCCTCCACACACACAACACATGAAAGCAAATCTCTGACCATCATTCCAGTCACCACTGTGAGAGAGACTGGCTAAGACCAGGCTCATTTAACACAGAACAAAATAAGCTCCTTCTGTGGACTGTAGATAACATAGGTGGAAAACAGAGGCTTCAATGTACTCTTCAAAAGCAAAAACAAGGCAGGAGTTGTAACTCAGTTGGTAGAGTATGTGTAGACATGTATGAGGCCCTGGGTTTGATCCTCAGTGCCACATAAGCCAGGTGGGGTGGCACATGCCTTTCATATCAGCACTCAGGTGATACATGCAGGAGGATCAACAGTTCAAGATCATTCTCAGCTACATAGCAAGCTTGAGGCCATTTCAGGATATATGAGGACATGTTTCAAAAACAAAACAACACAGAACAAGAAACCCCTTCAGATAAGAGAGGTGAAGAAAATAATAAAACCTTTGAGGGGTGACTGAATTGAATTGAATTGACCAATCTTTTCATAAATGTGCAACATACTGTGTATGCATCTATTAGGTTATCTTCTTAGTGATTAATAGGTTAATCGATAGAGTTGTATATAGCAAAACACATTTTCTTGTCACTGACAACTCTTAGAAGAATTTTGAATGCTTTTTATAGCAGAAAATCCTAAAAATGATAACACATGTATTTCTATTTAAAAATATTTAATAAACATGCACAATATTGGTTTTAATTATGGCACTTTCAAATAAACTTTTTTTTGTTAATTCATTTCCCTCCATCTCCTTACCTTAATATGTCCTTGTGATTTAAAGGATGTGATTTAGGACTTTTGTCTACAGTTTCAAGTGAAATCAAAAAAAAGATACCTATTAGCACTTATCCAACATTCATTATCAGAAAAAGATTTTTTTAATTATTTTATATATATATATATATATATATATATATATATATAGAGAGAGAGAGAGAGAGAGAGAGAGAGAGAGAATATGGGCGTGCTAGGGTCTCCAGTCACTGATACATGCTTCACTTTGTACAACTGGCTTACGTGGGTGCTGGGGAATTGAACACAGGTCCTTAGGCTCTGGAGGCAAGTGCCTTAATCACTGAGCCATCTCTCCAGCCCCATAAAAAAAGATTTTAATACAGTGGTAGTGGAAAAAAATCTGCAATATTAGTAAATTAGAACAATGGGGAATTCTTGAAAAGATTTTTTTAATGTAGATTAAAAGACCAGCTAGTTTTATATAAATACTATAGACTCTAATTCTACTTTTCCTTCTTCCCATTGAAGTAAACCAAGATTATAGCCCAGAAATCATCTGGTAGCAAGTAGAAAGGAGCTTGGAATTGCAGGTGGCAAACGCCTCCTGTCATCATCTAGGTGAGAACAGTTATAGTACAAAAATTGCTCCTCTCTTTTCAGCAACCCACACTCACTCTACCCACAGCCAACAGTCAGGCAAAAGTGAGCAACATTTCTCAGGAATATTTTATTCATTTTCTTTGTCTTGACTTCTATTCTTAAGACATTATTAAAACAGCAAAGGAAAAAAAATCATCTACTGTGGCAAGACCATTTTCAATTATTGCTCATTTCAGTCTTTGATTACATGCACATACATATATTTCACACATTTATATCCTAGCACATCCAATTTTGTGTTCTGATCTGTTCATTTATTTGGGAAATCTGTTTTCATATTTCCATTTATTCACACTTATTTAGCAAGCATTTATTAATGTGCATATTAGGATTCAGTCTCTATTTCAGGTACTCTGAATATAAAAACAGATAAAAACCAGGTCCCTTCCATTGAAAAGCACTCAGCTTAGTAGACTATAACCAATAATTATAATACAAACATCGTAATAAATACATATTCAAAGAGCTTTATGTGTACCATTTTAATGGCCTTACAATCTTCTAGTTGGATAACACAACTTAATTCCCTTCTTTGATTATTTTTCATCATCACAAACACTGCTGTAATTAAAATATCCTGTGTAATTTTTCCATTGCTAATAATTCTATTCAGATAAATTCTTAAGAATTAGATCATAGAGTTTTATTTATATCTTTATAAATATTGACCTATCTTTTTTTGTTACCTATCTTGATAAATAGGTTCAAATAAGTACTATACATGTAGAGAAATTTATCTGTATGAGGGAGGGAATCATAATGATTTATGGTTTATGATTATGGAAGCTATCAATAAAAAATTTTTAAAATAAATTAGAATTTTAAAAAATCACCACTTATACTAAGAAGTGCCAAGTCTTAGCACTGAATTTTTATACATATTGTCTAAAATTTATGCTTATTAAAGCAGTAATCTATTATTGTCTTGATTTGTATTTTTAAGAATATTTTTATTTGGTTACTTGCAAACAGAGGGAGAAAGAAAGGACACAGAGAGAGAATGGGCGTACCAGGGCCTCCAGGCACTGCAAAGAACAGGTGCATGTGCCACATTCTGCATCTGGCTTTACATGGTCACAGGGGAATCAAAGCAGAGTCTTTAGGCTTTGCAGGCAAGCACCATAAACCACTAAGCCATTTTCTAGCCCAATTTGTATTCTTTAATTAACAATATGGTGAAATATTTTCACACAATTAAGATTTGTTTTTCCCAGAAGGCAGACATGGTGATACATGCCTGCAATTCCAACACTGCTGAGGCAACAAGATTGTAAGTTCAAGGCCAGCTTGGGCTACCTAGTGAGACCCTGTGTCAAAACAGTATTAAAATACTATTTTTTTCTTGTGGAATTTGTGTTTATGGCAGATTCATCTATCATTTACCATTGTTTTAGCAGCTTCCTATTATAACTGTCATATGTTACATATATAACGTTTTGTTATAGCTCACAGTTTTTTCCTATTTGTTATCTCTTTAGGTTAACTAACCTCAAATCATACATGAAGTTTTAAATACTTACTAGTCACATCTACTTATTACTTATTGTTTTCTTCTAGAATTTCTTCCACAGTTTGCATCTTAAAGTGGTCTACCATTAGAATGTTTTATTCTGATGCCCTTTCATTTCTCACTCATTTAACTTTCTTTTTTGTACATGGCATGCACATGTGAATGCATGTCCATGTGTGTGCGTGTGTGGGCACACATGCTATGTGTGCATGTGCATATCTGTGTTTCTGTGTGGAGACCAGAGGACAACCTGAGTGTCATTCCTCAGGAATGTCATCCACTTCTTTTTGAGACAGTCATTCATTGGCCTGGTGATTACCAAGTAGGATAGACTGGCAAGCCAGTAAGTCCTAGGGATGGTCCTGTCTCTACCTTCCTAGTGTTGATATTACAGGTGTGTATAACCATGACTAGCATTTTTTTTATGTGGGTACTGAACTCAGGTACTTAAACTTGTAAGGCAAGCTCTTTCCTGACTAACCTATCTCTCTGGCCTCCCACTCATTTAATAAATGTCCCTTCCCTTCCTTCATACTAGATTTAATAAATGATTCCTATGTACCCCCTTCATACTAGATTTTTTTTAAAAAAAAGTAATAAAAACGTATTAGCACAAGTTATCAAAAACTTAGAAAATGACAAAGGAAGTTAGAACATGTTCTCCAACATCACACCAGGAACCCCATTCAAAGTTACTCTGGAGGCATACCTTTGTTTTGTACACTATATGCTATTTCTGAGGCTAGTTTTAAAAATCTGAAAACAGGGCTGGAAAGATTGCTCAGTGTTTAAGGTGCATGCCTGCAATACCTAACAACCCCGATTTGATTCCCCAGTATCCACATAAAGCCAGATACACAAAGTAGAGCATGCATCTGGAGCTCATTTGCAGTGCTGAAGGCCCTGGTGGGCCCAATCTCTCGGCCTATGTCTCCTCTCTCTCTCTCTTTCTGCTTACAATAAATATTTTAAAAAACATCTGAAAGCAATGGAAGCAATTCTTTCAGGCAACAAAGAAAATAAACTTTGACCAGCAGAAATGCAAATGATTCATCCTCTAGAAAAGATAACCTTAAAGGGTTCCATTTTATTGTAATGTCAGAGGACCGGACTCAGCCACCTTAATCAAGCAGTTCTTCTTTCAATCATTATAAATGCTTTGCTCTCCCAAGGGTCTCTTATAGCCACCCTTCTCATCATACACATCCCTCCGTTATGAGTGAAGGAAAACACAGACATAGGCTCAAGTTAGTTTCCATGAGTCAGGAAAATCTGACTTCTACGATCAGTGCTCTATCCCTTCTATACACATGATAGTTTCCTTATTAAAGCCCTCTTCAAATTCTTTCTTCCCTATAAATCATGGGCTTCTGTTGGGTTAATTACTACTTAGGAAATAAAAACAAAGAGAAAACTATTTCTGTATACAGAGGAAAGTGTTGAATCAGAATGAATGATGGGGTTCTAAGCCCAGGATCCCCCCAAGCATGAAAGAGTAGAACCTGGAGAGCCCATCCAGTATCTGCAGGAGCATTTTTATCAGCAGGGATAGTTCTGGATAGTTAGGACAAAGTGGGACTTGGGAAAGTGGTGCAGCAAAATGACCTGACTTTGCCCCCTCAGCCTTGCCTCTGATAAGTCAGAGTCTCTTGGGGATCTTTAGTTATCTATACTACAAAGTGGTCAGGATGAGTAAGTAGGCTAATGTATAAAAAACCCCATGACAGGGTTGGGAGTATAGCTCAATGGTAGAGCATTTGTCCAGCATGCATGAGACCCTGAGTTTGACCCCAGAACAACAAGAAAGGGAATCTCCTCACAGCCATCATACTTGGTCTGTAAACACATGGCACTCCTTTTCCTCCTCTGCAGTGTTTGCCATAATGAATAATCTATATTCTAGACATAAATCTCAGTCAGTGTGAACCCACAGAGTCTCTCATTCACTAACGCAGAAAAGAATGTTGGCACTAGGCTGGAATTTCAGAGGTGCTTGGGCTGTTGCATTACAAAGAAAATGGCTTTACATGGCCCCAACTGGCCTATTAGTATTCCTCTGTAGGAAGGAATTTCTTTTGGAGACTGAACCAGATGATCCCTAAGGTATCTTCAAGTTCCAATATCTCACGTCAAGGCCAGTGGGACTGTGCATCTGCAGTAAAGGTTCCTCAAGGCTGGGTAAACAGGTGGGTCTGCTAGCCACATGAGGCACCAGCATTGCCCAGCCACTTGCTTACCTCTCCTACCACTTCTATGATGTCACCGACTTTCAGCTCAAGCTCATCATCATTCTGGGGCAGGTAGCTGAATGCCACCTGGCATCGGCGCCTCCGACGCTCACCTGGATAGGAAAAGCAAAATATTTAGATATAATTCGCCCAAACTAAGGTTTCAAAGGGAAGCTTTCTAGGCATGCGGGCTAGAGGCACAGCAGCCCTGATCTCTTAGAGAGAGGGCATCAGAAAGCACAGCAATGCTTCTTGGTTGTTCAAAAGCTGCTGGGTCAAGACAGCATGGTTATGAGAAACTGATCCATTGGTGCAGAAGGCAAAAACCCCACCCTAAAGCGCTGGAGCACAGTGTTGCCTTAAACAAGTTTGCAGGGATGGGGCTTTATATTTGCTGCTATTGGTTTGTAATAAAAGCAGATGTGATGTGGTAGAGAAACAAGGATGGTCTGCTTTAATGCTAGCAAAGGCAGAGGACATTTTCCCCAAATGTATAAAGCAAAGGAGGAGGTGTCCTGGCATTTTTCTCACACACTGTCACATTTTCAACATCCTAGAACTTGGGCCTGATAAGCAACTGCCACTTTAATTTCAGCCTATTCCTGGTACCATTTCAAGTGTCCCATGGGGTTTAACAGCCCTACTTCTGCCCCCAGGGGATCCATTAACAGGATCCTTGACTGCTTCCACAGAACCAACCCTAATAAATCAGGGTAAAAGCCAAGGCCACTTCACTTGACCAGAGGACATTCAAGGTTATCCCATGTGGGGCCCACATGGGAGTCTGACTTATAGCCAATGAAAATACAGCTGCACATCCACACCACATATGTGCACTGTGAAAAGAAAGAACATGCATGTGGTGTGTATAGAACAAACATACAGGCATGCAGCACTGGAGGTCAAAGCCAGGGAGAGGTGACAGAAATCAGCAATGTTCCAAGGCCTGCTGCACCCAGAGGACCATCTCCTACCACTTCTTAATGCCATCACATGGCCCAGAAAACCAAAGGGATCAAGGACTTCAAAGAAATGCATTTAGAAATGCTCAAATTATTTCTGGGTATTGCTTCTGGGGATTCTTTTTCGTTTCTAATCTTTTTCCTGAAAAAGAAGTCCCTGCAGGGGTGATTACAGGGCCCATTAGGCCCCACACAGCATGACATGACACAAAGGGGAAGGTGTCTGAACTGCAGCTATGTACTCCCTGATCATTATTTTTCAAAAGCCAGTAGCCTAGTTCTCTGTTTCATTTTTCCCTGTCTGTATCTTACTAAGGAAGAAAGGGCTTGAACAGAGAAGCAGGCAGAAGTTCAGAATCAATATCTTGTCTAATCATATCTCCAGTGAGTACACTAATGATCTCTATCCCTTTGTGTCAAAGCCACAAGCTGTTGAATTTTAATATGAACAAATGCAGAGATCTTGGGTCCATTGTAAGTGAGCAATGTGGCCTGTCAGTAGACTGAGCCATGCAACTCTAAGGAGGGCCGGGCTCTCTGTACACCAAAGAACCCATTCCACCTTGTTTCTCCAAGGTCAAGGCCAGTGAAGTGGTAATACAATGCAAAGAATGACACCACTAAAGTTGTGTGTGATGGTACAGGCCTGTAATACAAGCACTCAGAGGATTGAGGCAGGAGAATCCTAAGTTGGAGGCTAGCCTGAACTATAGAGAAGGACCCTGTCTCAAAAATAAATAGGGCCAGAGAGATGGCTCGGTGCATAAAGCAACTGCCATATAAGTGTGAGTTTCTGAGTTCAGATCCCCAGAACCTACATAAAGACAGATGCTGTAGCATGAGCATCTATAATTCCCAGCATGCTTATGGTGAGAAAGCAGGCAGAGACAAAATGTCCTCATACTTGTAAGCCAGCGAGCTTGGTGACAATGAGAGTGAAAGGTGAGGGAAGACAAAATTAATCTGCCTTCCACACGTGCATTGTGGCAGGCATTCAACTGTACTTACACACATGAATATGCACATGCACACACATAGGTACACAAAACAAAAAACTACCACCACTGCTCCATAGCTCCTGACATCACAGAAGGCAAACCAAATCCTCTGTACTATAAAAGATGCAGGTTTCTAATTTTAGGCAAGGCCATCTAAGTGACAAGGTCATCTGGGTAATCCTCTTGTGCCCCCTGCCTCATATACATCTCTGAATATGTTTTGTGAGTGTTTTTTAAATTTTTTTTCCATTTTCTAGATGTCATGGTTAAATGAATTCTGAAGATACAAATCTGAACATGAAACAAGTAAAATAACAAACTTCTGAAAAATGACAACCACAGATGTCACTCAAGTCCAAACCAAAGCAACTTAAAAATAACACTGGAAGACTCAGTGTTAGCTAAAGCCATATCTAGTTAACATGTACCATATCTAGTTAACATGTATCAGTAACAGGAATAAAAAACAAAGAAACTCAGTACGCAAGTTCATGTCCTCTTAAAAAACCTGTAAAGCCTAACTTTTAACTCATCACTGCACAAATAGCAAAGGCGAGATTTTTTTCTTAGAAAAAATCCAGACTCATCCAGCAGATTCAGGACTTGGAATAGAATCATAAGATTGATCTTGAGCCAGATCTATGCACTGGACTTCCATAAGTCCGAAAGTCACCGGACCGTACTCTTGGGATCCCAAGACAAGATGCACTGAGGGAGCGATTGACGGAGAGGCTACCAGAAATAGACTCTAGGTAAACCAGAGATGTGTATATTTGTTAACCTATATGGACCTCACTCTCCGAAGGAGATTGTGCTTGTATTTTTCAGGATACAGCGAGAGAGCTGGGGCCCATCTAAATCTAACAACCGACTGTAGGCCGATACCTGAGATTCTGGCTGGAGAGGAACCACCACAGTCATACCGTGGAGGACCCAGATGGAACCCCGCAGAGAATGACGGGATGAACAAGGGGCCCACAGCCACAGGATAAGCCAGTGAGACAGAAACCAATGATTTCGACACAAAGACCTCTAAGCTCACAACCTTAAAGCAGCCTTAATACTCATCCACCACGACTCAGGGAACTATGCGGAAGAGGGGGCGGAAAGATTGGAAGAGCCGGTGGGGGAGACTATCCAGAGGTATGGCACCCTACAGCAACAACACACTGGAGACAGGAGGTCCGGGCTGAGTACCAGGCTATCCAGTGCCCCCTGCCACAAGGACTGATCCAGATGGTACACGGAGGAGGATATCCAGCTGATTGGGGATGGGGAGGGGGGCGTTGGGGAATTGGGGATAACAGCTCATCATTTACCCATTGAATAATGTAACACAGTATGGACAATAAATATATATTAAAAAAAAAAAAGACCTGCCTGCTATCTGATTTCTCTCCATCAGGCCAGTCAATATATATTTTTAAAGCTACAACATGCATTTTCAACTTGTAGCATAAACGCCTATAAGGCACACTGCCAACATAGGAAGAAAGCCCCTACACAGAGCACAAGGAAAGGGCTCAGAGAAGGTGATACTAAAGGCCATCTGACTTGAACTCAAGCAGGAACTGGTATTCACCCTACACTGGAACAGCTCAGAATTTTTTTTTTTTTGAGCTCGTTTGTTTGTGACAGATTCTCACTGTGTATCCTCAGACTCACTGTTGCAGTCAGCTTTCTAGTTGCTGCGCAGAAAGAACCCAAACAAAAGTGGCTTGTAGAGGAATGGGTTTATTTGGCTTACAGACTCGAGGAGAGACTTCATCCTGGCAGGGAAAACGATGGCATGAGCAGAGGGCAGGACATCACCTCTGCCACCGCACTGACTTTAGAGGAATGGGTTTATTTGGCTTACAGACTCGAGGGGAGACTCCATCCTGGCAGGGAAAACGATGGCATGAGCAGAGGCAGGACATCACCTATGCCACAGCACTGCAAACAGCAGCAGGAAGGTGTGCCAAACTCTGGCAAGGGGAAGCTGGCTTATAACCCCATAAGCCTGCCCCTGACAACACAGCTCCATCAAGGTTGCAATACCCAAACTGCCATCAGCTGAGGATCGATCTATCAGAACACATTCAATTGTTTGTGGGGGACACCTGGATCAAATCATAACACTCACAATTCTCCTGTTTCTGACTCCAAATATTGGAATTACAGGTGTGCACCACCATGCCCACCATTTTGTGATTATTTTGAAAGCATTTCTGAGAAATGTCACTGTATTTCATCCTGCCAACCACATAAGTTACAAAGAAACAGCCAGGGCGAGCAACCATTTTGCAGATGAGGAAACCAGAGATCAGTGACTTACCCCACATCATCACTCTCTTAAGTAACAGTATTTCCTTGGCCTGAGTTCAGAGGTCACTTTTGAGTCCCGGGTAAACTAATTCAAATTTACATCCAGACACAAATTCTCTGCAGTCTGTATGAGGTACGAGCTGTTTCCTGTAATACCGTGTGACAAAACCCCCAGGTTTTTACAGTGGCTTTCCTTATAGAGAGCTCCTCAACTCCAGTGCTGCTGCTTTTCCAGGCTTCAACTGTGTAGATTGCTGATCTGAACATGTGGACCAATCCTACCACTTCAAGGGTGGGAACGCATAAAGTTAGGGGAAAGGATATTCCAGATATAGCCATCCACCTAAATATCAGGAAGTTTAAGGATATTGTTCACCATTTTTTCTCTCCTGGTATTTTGTCTTTATCCATCATCCATGATGACAATTTGATGCGCTCAATATTGCATAGACAAGAGGATCATGAGTTTGAGGCCAGTCTGGGCTACACGGTGAGACTCTGTCACAAATACTGCTATGATACATACTAGTAAGTCTTGACAATCTTGAAAATCCTCAAAAGGTATGGCAATGACATAGTCATTTCCCCTTTATTTATTTCATTTTGGGGGGGGGACTGGGGATTAATGTGGCGTACTGATGCCTGGGATTTAGAATCTCTTAGCTTGAGATATCATCTTCCTGCCCTAATAAATGGATATGTAGTCCTTGGTGCAAACACCAGTTTTAACATATATTACTGGGCTTTCTACCACCCTATGGAATAAACTGAGTCAAGGAAGAAACATGTTTAACATTTCATTGACAACTTCCACAAATACAGACAATATACCATGATCATAACCATACCACCACTCTGCTTTATGTTTTTAAAAAATTTTTATTTATGCACTGGCAAGGAGAAAGAGGGGGAGGAGGCAAGAGAGGTTGAGAGGGAGAGAGAAATAATGGGCATGCCAGGGCCTCTGGCCACTGCAAATGAATCCCACATACATGTGCCACGTTGTGCACCTGGCTTTATATTGGTACTGGGGAATTGAACCCAGGCTGTCAGGCTTTGCAAGCAAACTCCTTTAACCACTGAGCCATCTCTCCAGCATTTTATACGCTTTTAAAAATTTTATATAGCTTGGCATAGTGTAATTACCCCTGTAATCCCATCACTTGTGGAGTTCAGGTAAAATGATCCCATAAGTTTGAGGCCAGCCTGGGCTATATAATGAGTTTCAGGCTAGCCTGGACTACCTAATGAGACCATGTCTCAGTGAAATTTAAAAAATCACCTGTAAACCCAGCACTGGGAGGTAGAGGCAGGAAGATCAGGAGAATCAGTATTTCAAGGTCAGCCTCAGATACATAGTAAGTTTGAGGCCAATCTAGGCTATATGAGAGTCTCTCTCTTTCTCTCTCTCTCTTTCTCTGTAGCTCATTCACTCAGCACACACACATACACACACCAACATGACCAACAATATAACATAAGAAAAACTAGATAGTGGACAAAATGTATGTTTTTCCTCATTCACAACAGCACTACTTTCAATGTTCTGTGTCACTATGTGTTTCCTAGGCAGAGCCACTTATCTCCTTATGCCTAACTGAAAGATGTAATAGAGATAATAACCATGCAAATGTGTATGCACACACATGGCTCTCTGGAAAAAAAGTATAAATAAAGCATCTTTAATAAATTTCTACTTTATGGCCTTATAGTATGTCAGCCATTAAATACACATACATGAGTACACAATCATATGTAAGAATACAGGTACACACCTAAGACATGATAGGCACACTAACAAGTTTGGTTAAAACAACAGCTAAATTACTATTGTTTGGTTAAGTAGATATGATGGGCTCATCAAATTGGCCTCTAAATATTTATGTGCATGTCTATACATTAGTGCTGCACTTACTTTGGGTCACAGAAGCTTCATTTTGTAAATAGCAGTAACTACTGGTGACACCAGAGACTCATCAAAGTGCTGAGAAGGAGTGACAGCCCAGTGCTCATCACCAAATAGAACATACTTATCATACCCACCATGGCTCAGGAACACTGCAGAAGAGGTGGTGAAAAGAAGGTAAGAGCCAGAGGATAGATACAGAGTAGTGCATTTGAACACTGTCTTTTGGACATTATGTGAGCATTAAATTCATGGCCTCATAGTGGCTGCTGTTAAGTGCCCATCTGGGTCCATCAACATGTCAACATGAATGATGGAGGGAGACAAAAAAGAGAGAGAGAGAGATCAAACTATGAGAAGAGCTAGTTGGAAAAGAAGAAGGGGCTATGTGGAAAGGGGAGGGAGGACAAAAGAAAATAATGGGAAGGGATTATGATCAAAATATATTATGTACATGTATGAAATTTTTCAATAAAATAATACTTTCTGAATAAAAATAATTTTAAGGTGAACTTTATTTGGTAGTTAAAATAATAACCATAAAATAAATTAATGAATAGATGGCATGATGTTACCCTAAAAGAACTGCTGTTAAAAAAGAGCCTTCTAGAAACCAGGCATGGTCAGGCATGGCTTTAATCCCAGCAATAGAGACAGGGGTAGAAGGAATGCCAAAACTTTAAGGCCAGCCTGGGAATACAGAGTGAGTGCCAGGTCAGCCTGGGCTAGAATGAGACCCTACCTTGACAAAACCAAAATATAAAATAAAAATAATTAATAATAATAAGAGGCCTCATGGATTATCAGCAATGTTCTGAAAGTAGGCAATGATGATATATACACAAACCAAATCTACTTAAAGCCATTGAATTCTAAGTGTAAGGTCTATAATTTTATGTGAGTTAAATCTCAGAAATTTTGTTTTTTCAAAAGTGGACTCTTAAAAAAACAGCAGCTAACATCTATTGATTACTTAAAGCCTAAGACTATTAGTCAATTTACCTGTATTACCCATTTTATATCATATCAAACCTCTGGGTAGATTACTTAGCCGTTTTTAAATAGATGAAGAGTTTGATGGAGACATAGAGATCACATAATTTTTTTAGAATTCTTACAGCTTCTAAGAGAGCTTTAAGATATCTAACCAAGTGATATAATTCTTGAGATATTGCCTCTCATGCACCTGACTATTCTTAATGGGAATTCACAGCTCTGTCTTGAGGCTGAGAAAGAACTAGCTGGGATAACATGGTACATAGTTAATAGGTGAGACCAGAAAGTGAAAAGGCACAGATCAGGAACAGTTCTTATAGTTACTGGAAACTGAACGATCACCAGTTATATGGGAAGGAAATACAGTATACTCACCATCCCTGAAATTGAAACTGCAGAAACTGAAAACACACCATGAAACAGTATACACGTTGGTATTTTGGAGTCTTCACCCTAGGGTCTTATGGACTGTAAAATCTACTAGATCAATTTGTTCAATGACCACAAAAGATACAACAGTTAATGTCATGGACAAAAAAAAAAGTCTATGAGTCAATAAAAACTTCTGGCATTCACTCAGTCTACTTTTGACCTTTCATATCTCTCTTGACAAAAGAACTATGAAGGTTCAAATAATTTGATATTTTAAATACTCCACTGAATTGATCAAATGACTCTTTACCACAAACCTAGGGAAAAATGACAATATCCCATAATCCACATTGCAAGAGAGAAAGTAATGTTAAAGTCAAAGGGGAAAATCAGAATCCCTAATTCCCAGTGTTTAAGGTTACTTCTGGAATCTTCCCCAGGCTGTGCCAGAATGTTAAAAGTGCAGAGCTGCACATCTCCCAGAGAAGCCACTGGCAGCTAACAAGTTGTTGGGGAAAGGTGATTCATGTTCTTCAATGTTGTAGCCAAAAGTAACTGTCCTATACTCCAGTAAATATCCTCCACCCGGGCTGGAGAGATGGCTCAGCGGTTAAGGCACTTGCCTCTAGTGCTTAAGGCCCTGGGTTCAATTCCCCAGGACCCACATATGCCAGACCCACAAGGTGGTGGCCTTGGTTCTCTCTCTCTCTCTCTCTCTCTCTCTCTCTCTCTCTCTCTCTCTCTCTCTCTCTGCTTGAAAATGAATAAATAAAATATTAAAAACATATCCTCCACCCCATGCTAGTGCAAGCAACCATAATTTAACTCACTGGTTCAAAAACGGCAGCAAACTAGGATGGAGGTTAATTGGGAAGACGAAAGGTTTTAGTGGGAAGGAAGAGGGATAAGAGTATGTATTTGGGGAAGTAAAATCAAAGTACATGGGCTGAGGAGATTGCTCAGTGGTTAAGGGTGCTTGCTTGCAAAGTTTACAGGCCTTAGATTCTTTTCCCCAGTACCCATGCAAAGGCAGATGCACAAAGTGTTACATGTGTCTGGAGTTCATTTGCAGTAGAAAGATGCCTTGGCGTACCCATTCATATTCTCTCCCTCTCCCTTTTTCTCTCTCTTTACCTATAAATAAGTAAATAAACCAATCAAAAGACATTTTCATACATGTAAGGAAGTGTCAAAATAAATAAATAAAGGTGAAGTTTTTAAAGTTCAGGGTAGGGCTGGAGAGTTTGCTCAATGGTTAAGTGTGCTTCCTAGGCAAGCATGAGAGCCTGAGGGCCCTGAAACCACCAGAGTTGAAATCTATAGATCCCATGTAAAACAACTAGGCGTCTGTAACCCCATTTTCACAGAAGAGTAAAGACCGGAGAATCAACCAAGCCCTGTAAGCTCTGGAATCAGTATCTTTTAAAAATGCCATGTAAAACAACTAGGCGTCTGTAACCCCATTTCCACAGAAGAGTAGAGACCGGAGAATCAACCAAGCCCTGTAAGCTCTGGAATCAGTATCTTTTAAAAATGCTCAAAACAAGACCAGGTAAAAGATCAAAAAGGAACAGGACGCCTGACATTCCACTCCAGCCCCTGAAGGTGAGCAATCCCAGGCCCAGTAGAGAGGATAGGGCATTGCAAGGGCATATACACCTGCACCAATACCCTCCCCCCACACACACAAAAGCAAAAACAGAAAAATAAATGTTCAGTGTAGATTTACTGAACTCAATTTCTGGGATGGCAACAGCTAGAGGCCTGCATTTAAAGCTATCTCCCCACATGATTTTGCTCACAAAAATCTAAACCCAGGGTAATGAATCTGCACCATACTTCACAGGTGATAGGAAAATACCTTGTGAGAAAGGTGATCTTTTTTTGGAGGATTCAAATCCAGTAGTTCTGGAAGTCACCCAGAAAGCCTTTATAAAACTGCCCTTGCCTTCCTAAATAGCAGTCCCAAAGGAACTACGTCTCCACAGAAAATGGCTTCTTCCAGTACTGGGGCAAAGAAAATACCAGGCTAAAATATCAGGTTATATCAAATTAATATAAGGACACAAGAGTTGGCTTCATAGGCCTTTCAGTGGCCACATCTGGTAAAATAATGGAATGTACTAAGACATGGTTACTATTTATTCATTTCCAAAAAAAAAAAAAATAGGTAATACTGGTGCATTCAATGGTAGCAGGCTAGATAGGCAGATACGATTAAAGGGTAAGAAATGAAAGCTCTTTTCTTAACAAAATCATACTGACTAGTAAATATACGCATATACATATGATAGAAATGCATATATGCATACCATATAGTAACTGTTAGAAAATAGGCTGGTGTTTCCTTAAGAGGACAGATGCCACTGCCACACAGACAAGTAGTCATGGCACCTATGCCATCCCTTTCTCATTCCAGATACAGGAAAGGAGAGAGCTGACAGCCTGGGTGCCATAGCAGAACCAGCTAAAGCCCTGATTTCTGACTCTATGACCTACCGTGTGCTTTCTCCTAGCCCCTAACACCAGCAACCTGTACGAGGTACCTTCTTGCAGCCAGGATAAAACATCTGAGAAGAATCAGTTTACAGGGAGAAGGGGTATTTCAGCATACAGTCCTAGGTGAAAGGAGCTGGATGCAGCTTGTCACTTTCAGTCCACAGTGAGGAAGCAGAGAGCAATGAAACACTGGTGTGCAGACAGCTGTCTCCTTTTTGAACAGTCCAGTATCCCAGCCTAGACCCATGAAATGGTGCTGCCCACAGTTAAGGTGGGTCTTCCCACCACAATTAATCCAATCAATAGAATCCCTTATAGGCATGCCCTAAGGCAAACCCAATCTACATATCCCTGACTGGTGATTAGATGTTTGACAATCAACATATACCATCAAATAACCCAAGTTTGTCCACCTCTTATTTCACTTATTTCTAGTGAGAAATTCCTCCCCTTAAAAAGGTTACAAAAGTAAGGAATTGCCTTTGTTCTGTCAGCTTCTTCCATTATCCCCCTGATAATCTGCCCCATCCATTGCGAGTGGCAGGGTCAATAAAGAAATTCTACTGAAAGTACCTATCAGTGCCTCTCCATTCAAACTGGGAGAGAATCTTTAATAGTAACCATTATAGTTATTGATTCTGACAAGAATCAGTAGTTCCTAAAACTACTGAGTGGAAGCTTGCTGGGGCTTAGGATATCTAAAGAGCCACAAGGTATCTCTCTCAGATTACTGAAAATCTCTCTCTCTCTCTCTCTCACTCACTCTCACTCTCTCTCTCACACGTGTGTGCGCGCGCGCGCGCGCGCACGCACACACACACACACACACACACACACACAAACAAACAAAATTACTCTATCCCCTTACAATAGAGAAAGCTGGCAGGCACAATCTTACCCAAGTAATCAAAGTTAGCACTGCCAATCAAGAAGCCAATGGACAAACATCATGTCAGCCTTGACTGGCTGTACCTATGGAATAATCCTGCCACAAACATTAACTTCAATCTAGCCATCAGGAAACAATCATGCAATTCCAAAGTGAGGGACAATCCTCAAAAACTGCCCTGATTTTTTTTCATTTTAATGTCAATATCACTAATTGTTTTTAAATAGTAAACTCTTCTAGAATTTTAAAAAGATATGCCATAAATATGTACAAACGTTATATGTCAACTTTTAAGAGATTAAAAAATGACTACTAAATACAATGTATGATACTTAATTGGGTTCTAGTTTTTTTAAGACTATAATAAAAGGATATTATTAAGAGAACTGAGGAAATTTGAACATGGACTAATTCTAGATAATAGTATTATATGAATGGTATACACTTTCAAAGTGTGTTCATTCTGTTCCATTTGTATAGCACAATGTCCTCAATTTTAGGAAATGTGTTCTAAAGTGTTTAAGATTGAAGTATCCTGGTATTTATAAATTACTCTGAAATTTTTACCAAGAGAGTGTGTTGTGGATACAAATAAGAAGTAAAAATGGCAAATGCTGACAACTGGTGAACCTAGGTGTGTGATCAGTGTACTGACTCTTCTGTATATCTGATTTTGTTTTCAACAAAAATACGAGGGAAAAGAGAAAATAACAATACCTGGACTCCACCTCTAGAGATTCTTATATCACTGGTCTGTAATATAGCCTAAGAATTTGGATTTTAAAAGCTCCCCCCGGTGATTCTACCATGCAGCAAATGTGGAGAAACATCACAGCAGATGTATTTGTTCAAGGAAGACCATCAGGCCAAGAGTTAATGGGACATTTCCAACACTTTACTCTAGGGCTACCTTCAGTACCTTCCCACAGGGAGAGAAATCAGATGACTAAATATCTGACAACATTATACTAGTACATAACTCTGGTGAATGCTGCTAGCATATGATTTTTCCTCCACAGGCCTTTGGAAAAGTTGCACTAAGTAATTCCAAGCTCTGGAAATGCATTCCTGGAGGTAAGAGAGTGGAGAGTATGAAGAGATCTGCTATGGTTCATTAGCAGACACTGCTGGGATGCAATAACTCCCCATGATACTAAACAAAGATGCTGGTTTCTTAAGCTGTCTTTGAATTGGAAAATTCAATTTATGCAAAAGGCCACATTTTTTCCCTCTCAGGATGAAAAGGCAATACAACCCCAAATAAGTCAATGGGGACATTTCACTTGGGACAGCAAATGGATTCTGGATGGAAGGGAAAAGATGTAGATCCTGAAACATACCTTCTACAGGCAATATTTCTGTTCACCCTGGGTTATAGCGAGACCGTACCTCAAAAAAATATTAAAATAAAAAAAGAATTCAGAGAAAATCTCTGAACAGGGAAGTATGGAATTAGGTAGGATGGGAACAGTGACTTAGGAGAAATACTAGGTGTCAAGGTGTGGAGAGCACCTGAAAAACATAGTAGAATGAACGAACAGGTAAGGAGGGGTCAAAACACAGTCACAAATTCAGATACTCATAGTAACCTCTTCAGTTGATGAGTCTACTCCTGCCTTTGCTGGTCAATAAACCTCTCTTATTTGTCCATATCTCCAGCATCTAGCTCGGGGCATGAGTAGATGCACTGCTCATTCTTGACAAATGGACAAATTGAAAAACCAATGGGAGGGTTCTTACAAGGACAGTTAAAACTAAAGATGTTATGAAAAAGCTGTATGAAATACTACTTCTTTGTTAGCTAATTAAAATTGAGAAATAATTTAAAAAGACAGAGACTTTGGACATAAATACTCTGTGGGGTTGGAAAAGGCTGTACCCAGACGCTATGGAAAAATCCAGTGCCAATGTTGGAATACCTCCCAGTGAGTTGCTGGTCAGGGAGGCTTCTGAGGATCCCTAAACATTGCAGATGATTGCCAAGGCCTTTGGTTGCCCACCAGAATTAGATGATAAGATCATACTGCTGAAGGCACTACATGTTTTGGTTGCAGGGCACTGAGGAATCACTCTAGGACTGAGCTGGAAGTCTCTTCCCTGCTAAGTAGCAGTCATAGTGCTGCAAAGTACTACGCAATCTGTTGGGGGAGAAAAGTCATCCACAGTCCTAACCAGTGGACCCTGCACGCTACACAACTGGCCAGCCAGACAAGATATGCCCTCTAGTGCAAAGTTAGGTCTGTTATGGGGGCAACCAACTGTTCTTTGATTAGATTTGAGCCCCACTACATGAGAGGAAATTCATGCTTGGCACTGAAAATCTAATCAAAAGCCTATGGCTAGAATAGTTGTCAGTCCAAGAGGGCTACTATTGTTTGGCTAAATGGATACATTATATGCCCACAAAATTGCCCTCTAAATATTTATGTTTGTGCCCATATAGCAGTGCTGCTTTCACTTTGGGTTAGAGAAGTTTCTCTTTTCAGATGGCGGTGACTATTGGGGAGACCTCAAATTCATCAAAGTGCTGAGAAGTAACGGTTGAGTGTTCAGCATCTCTATCATACCCTCCAAAGCTCAGAGGTCATTACAGAAGAGGTGGCCGAAGGACGTTAAGAGCCAAAGGATGGGAAGGACTGCTAACAATACTGTCTTCCAGACACAAAGTAGCTGTCCTCACAGCAGCTGCTGTTACTTGCACAAAACCAGCATATTATTGGGTCCCTCACTATGTTTTTATGAGTGACATTAGAGGTGGGAAAAATGTAGCTTTTGAGCTCAGTACAATGAACTATTTATCTGGCCTGACAAGGCCAATCATAAGGAATGGTAAAATACTGTTAGTCTTGATGGGGTGGGGGAGGGCCATAACAGCACATGTCTTGATACACAATGCATCTCTTCAACTGGAAATTTTTGTTTGGCCCAGGTGACCCAGGAGGTCAGTGTGAAGCCTAAGACAGAATGAAGATGGGTCCTTAAGGGCTTCATATGGACAGAATGCCTCTGTATGTTCAGGTCTCATAGCCACTGGGAAATTTAATATATTAAAGGCATAAGAGTTAAAAGCTGATCTAAATCCAGCTACAGCCCTAAGGTAGAAGTCAAGTAAACAATCCCTTTGAATTCTTTTTATTCTGGTGAGCAAGAACTGTCATTAGGAGAACTCAAAGGCCAGATTTTCAGTTGCAAAGAAACAACTGTCTGGAACGTTATATTCTTCTCTTGATTTAAAGTTCTCAGGTAATTTTACTGAACTCATCTAGATAATTATTTTCATTCTTTACCTTAATTCCTTCTCTTAAGAAATTAATTACTTTTGGTGTCTTATTGACTTTATGAAAACAGGGTGGATCAGAAAGCTCTTGCTGCTGGTTACTACTTGCAATGACTGGGCTTACTGACCTAACAACAGCCAGAGGAATGGATAGCTCAGAGCAGCTATAAAGAAGAGTCGCTTTCATTCTCCAGCTCTCAAATCCAATAAGTGCAGTTCTTTGGACTTTAGGAACTTGTCTGCAAGGATGCAGGGCTAGGTGGTAACTCACACCTATAATCTCAGCTTGGGAGGTGAAGGAAAAGGAATCATGAGTTTGAGACCAGCCTGGGCTACATAGGGAGTAAGAGGCCAACCCTGGGCTCCATTAGACCCTATCTCAAAAAAAAAAAAAAAAAGAAGAAGAAAAAGAAAAAGGCGGAGGAGGAAGAGGAAGAAGAAGAGGAAGAGGAGGAGAAAAAGGAGTAGGAGGAGGTGGTGGAGGTGGTAGGAGGCACTTTGGGTAGACTAGAGTATTAAGCAATGTGAGCTAAATTCTTAAACTGGGAAATCCCCAGCTTTGTTACCATGAGATAATCACTAGAGCTGCTAACCAACGTGGGCCTTCAGCCAATATTTTCATCTGAATAAGTCAAAAAAGGAACCCAGGACAGCTGGAGGGGGCAGAGGAAGACGCAGGAAGGAAGAGAGACACAAAGCTAATGTTTCCAGTGCTGTGATCAATGGGCAGTTTATTGGGAAAATTCACATGCTGTCTAAATTTTATGAAAGATTAGCAGTCATTCCCCATGGTTATATAAACTTGCCTTCTTTTTGTCAAAGGAACCCTTTGCTAATACATTTCTTCCTACTGCTTTCCAACAGCTCATTTCCCTTTAAGGAAATAATAAATGCAGGAAGAGTGGGCTGCTGAAGATTGACCTACTACAGGCATTCTCAGCTCACAGTCAAGGTCAGGAACTGCTAAGGGCACCTAGCATACCCATAGTCCAGAACTGAACAGGGTCATCTCTGTAACCTTAGATTCTTTCTCATACCATTCAAACAAGAGTTGTCATGAGCAGGCATGGGAGGAAACAATGTTCCAGCTGGCACATAAAATTTACAGAAGTCTTGAAGGAAGGAAAACAAGATTCTTAAAGGTTTGCAGGTTAGATAGATGAATTTGCTATATATTCAAACATTCTGCCTCATAAACCCAAAGGAAGCAGACTCTGTATTTGGGAGCTGAGCAATTTATAGAGATAGACACCAGTAGCATTTGCCTTAATTCAGTGAAGAGCATCATGGTCAGACATAGAGCTTGGCCTGAACCCTATCAGTTTCTCAATCCATAAAAAATACATGTGAAGGCAGAAGCTAAAACCCTAAGAAGTCATTTATAAATTTTATCAATTTCTGTTATGAAATTGTTATTAGTTATTTTTACTATACTACTATAAGATTATTAGTGGTGTATGTCTGTGTGTGT
>PVHP010007156.1:0-57858 GCA_004024765.1 Zapus hudsonius
TCCTGAGACAACTGTTACATACTTCCAAAATAGAGTGACAAAGAATAAACATTCCCATTCCAAACGGGAGGGATGGAGGCATAGTAAGGAAAGACTGGACTAAAATCTATCAGTTCAAACATTAAATTCCTAAATTCCATTACCAGCATCTGAGGCTCATCATCTGGATGCCAATGCCAGGGTAATTCCGCCTTGGGAATGTCGAGCCAGGAATCCATCCTTGCTTCATGTTGCTTCATCCCAGAGGCTTTCTGGAACCTTGGTGTAAGGATCCAAGGCTTGTAACTTTTTAAATTTGTATTCTTATAAGAGCAGCACCATGTAAATGACAAACTCTGCTGCCTGTTTAAGATGTAGCTTGCCTTCCCTTGGAATTATAGTCATAGAAAACAGTCTCTGTGTGCCTTTGAAGCTGACCATGGAACATCAGGTCCTCAAATGGCCCAGGCTGAGAAGGACACCTGCAGGCTTTGTTCAGACTGTTTTTTCCAATGAAAACTTTTCAAAAGTGTTTGCATTGTTGCCCTTTGATGCTCTGGATGGATAGGCTTTACCTTCCAAGCACTTTTTGGACTGTCTCTATTGAAAGTCATGGTATCTCCATAGTAGTAATAATTTCTTAAATAGTTTTGGCCACTCTGTCCATATTTGTTCTGTCCTCGGCTTTAGCCAGTTCTCCAAACTGCACATTTCTCACATTTTCATGGTCTGTGTTCTGCTCCTCTTGCTTGCTCTTGCGTTCTTCATGCTCTTGGCATGAAGCAACCTAAGGGAGGAAGGATTGATTTTGGCTCATGATTTCCAGGTACAGTCCATCATAGAAGAGAGGGTATAAAGGCAAGAATAGCTTACAGCCGTGGTGGCAGGTGCATGCAGCAGCTTCCTCAAATCTCATGGGATCAGGAAGCAGAGAGCACAGAAAGTGCTTAAATCTCATATTGGGTACCTCCACCTGCCTCCCCCACCTGTTCTCCACTTCCTCTAGCCAGGCTTTATATCTGAAAGGTTTACCATTGCCCAAATAGCAAAACCAGCTGGGGACAAAGTCAAGAAACAAATGAGCCGGTGAGGACATTTTATATCCAAATCATAGCAGGGACCTTGGAATTCTAGATGCTTCTTAGTATTAACTTTTCTATTTCTGGGAGTAAGACATTTGGAATTTTTGTGGGATTTCCCTCATTTGATAAGTTACTTTGGATAGCAAAGACATTTTAACAATATTTTGTTATCCAATTCACAATACAAGATGTCTTTGTTCTTTATAAAACTCTTATTTAATTTATGTCAGCAATACTTTATGGTTTTGGTATAAATCTTGATCATATTTATTATTACTTATTTTAACTTATATATATATATTTATTGTTCATAATGAGTTACATTATTTAGTGGGCAAACAATGAGTTGTTATCCCCAATTCCCCAATGCCCCCCTCCCCATCCCTAATCAGCTGGATATCCTCCTCCTCTTTTGTAAATGAAGTATGTCTTTAATTTCTTTGGGATTATTTATCAGAGTATAGTAGTATACAGTATATATATATTTTTTAATATATATTTATTGTCCATAATGAGTTACATTATTTAGTGGGCAAACCATGCGTTGTTATCCCGAATTCCCCTATTCCCCCCCTCCCCATCCCTGATCAGTTGTATATCCTCCTCCGTGGGCTGTCTGTATTAGTCCTTGTGGCAAGGGATCCTGTATATCTTAGTACTCATCCCGGTCTTCCTGGCCACAGTATATTTTGTAATTATCTCTTTGATCTAAAACTTCACAGAATTTATTACCTCTGTGATTTAAAATATTTTGTACATGTAAGAGTAGATATAATATTACTTTTTATTTTTCTAACCCTAACCCATTCTGCCAATCCTTTTCTTGTTACTAAAGAATTTAATCCATTTAAATGTAAGCTAATTATTGCTAAAGATATGATTCTGCAATTTTTATGTGTGCTTTTTGCATATGTCATACTCTTCCATGTTTAATTTTGTCCACATAAATTTTATCAAAATATTAATAATAAATAATAAATAAACCTTAGCTTACTATATAATTTTTTACTTTATAATATTTATTTTTATAAAATTTTGACTTTTTTTGCACTAGCCTTTCCTCATCTTAAAACCTTATACAGACACAGGAAAGTATTTAATATTTTTCTTATGCTATAAGCCTTTTGTCTTTTTAAAACTTTTATTAAACATGCCAACACATCAGCCTAGGCTAATGCCAGGGGAGGCTCTTCAACATCACAGTCTTCCATCTCCACAACTTATTCCACTGGAAGGTCTCTAAAGGCAGGAACATCGGATTTTTCTACTATTTTAGGCATGTGGGGATCACATATTATTGTTTCATTTTTCATCTGGCTTTATGTGGGTTCTAGAGAACTGAACCTGGGTCAGCAGGATTTGCAAATAAACACTCTTAACACGTGAGCTCTGGCCTGGTAATACATTTATTTTGAAATCAGTAAGTATGATGTCTATAGCTTTGTGTTTTCTTAATTATTATTTTATTATCCTGACCTTTAGAGGCTCTATATAAATTTGGTACTTTTTCTTAATTTAAAAAAAAATTTGAGCAAGTTAGATAACCCATGAAAGGTCAATGGAGACAGACACCAACAAAATCCAACACAACCCAAAGCAGATCAGAGACACTTAAGATCTCAACAATAAAGCAGACTTAAAACTCACCCACCATGACTCATTGAAGTGAGCAGGAGAGGGGGCGGAAAGATTGTAAGAGCCATGGTGGGGGAGAATATCCAGAGACATGGTCCCCATCAGCAACAACACACAAAGGGGAAAAAAACTGGCTACCTGTTCTGCATTTAATAAGCCTCTACCCCATGGACAGGTCCACTATGTACACTGAGGAGAGTTCCCAGTGGGTTGGGGACAGAAAGGAGGGAAATGGAGGGTACCAACACAAGATTTGCTTATACAATGTATCTAATTATTGATAATAAAGATATTAAATTTTTTTTGGCATGTGTGTGTTCCTGTATGTAAGGGTGGATGAAAGCATAGCATGGTGCACATGTGGTGACCAGATGACAACTTCAGGTTGTCAGTCCTGGCCTTCCATTTGTTCAAGGAAGGAGTCTCTTGTTCACGACTGCTTACATCAGGCTAAGTGACCTGAGAGCTTCCTGAGATTCTCCCAGCTCTGCCTCCCAACTTCCTGTAAACATGCTGGAATTACAGAGGCTCTGCATTGTACCCAGCTTCATGTGGATCTGACCTCGGGCTGTTAGGCTTGCACAGCCTACACTTTATTCACAGAACCATCTCTTCAGCCCCTCCATCCTTTCTTTTTCTGTTAGAAATGCATTGATATTTTTATGGGAATAGCACTGATTCTTGAAATCACATTGGGAAGTATGGACATTCTAACAATATTTAGCTTTCCAATCCATGAACAGGTTTTCATGGATGTCTTCCTTAAGCCACTACCGTTGACTCCTTTTATATTCTATTATAATATTGTATATTGATATACATTATGTTCCTTGACATATATTTGCTTTAAGTGAATTTTATTTTTGAAATCTTGTTAAAAATAAAGAAATGTTATACCACAATAGTGTGGATGCTGTTTTTGTCAGTTTCCTGTGCAGCCTATGCTGGCTGGCTTCCAACTTACAGCCAACCTGCCTCAACCTCCCAAATGCCGTGATCACGTGCATGTCAGACACACTCAGCTCAATACTCACTTTTGCACTTACCTATGTGATGACCTTTTTTTTTTTTTTTTTTTTTTTTTGGTTTTTCAAGGTAGGGTCTTGCTCTAGTCCAGGCTGACCTGGAATTCACTATGTAGTCTCTGGCTGGCCTTGAACTCACAGCAATTCTCCTACCTCTGCCTCCCGAGTGCTGGGATTAAAGGTATGTGCTACCACGCCCGGCTTTGTAATGACCTTTGATAGGCTCGTTTGTTTCATTTTATGGCTTCAAGTTACTGTTTCATTTCAGCTCGTATGGCTCTTTTTACAATATTCCATAGGTTAGTTTCATTCATAATAAACTCAGTGTTTACTTGGGAAGAACTTAACATCCTTTATTTCTAAGAGACAGTTTTTCTATTTGTAGATTTTATGGCTTTTTTTTTTTTTTTTTTTTTTTTTTTTTTTTTTTTTTTTTTTTTTTTTTTTTTTTTTTTGCCTTTAAAAATGTCACCTTTGTGGCCTTCATGGTTTTGGGGGAGAAACTGCCCGTTAATCATTCTGAGAATCTGACATGTAGTGTCAAGCTGTCTTTCGGAGCTTTAAGATGCTTTTCTTTCTCTTGAATTTTGACGATTATGAACCGTCTCGGTATGGCTCTCAGCTCTCATTCTGCTTAGTAAGCTTCTTCATTGTTCAGATGAATCTTTTAAAAAGTCTATTTTGGAAATTTATAGCCAGTGTTCCTTCAAATGTTTCTTCTATCCTTTTCTGTCTCTCCCTTGCACCTAAAACTTCTGTAACACTAAAGTTGACATGGTTTTTTGGATGTTGGTTTACATGTGTCTAAGAAGCTTTCTTTTCTTTATTCTCTTGTCTTCCTGTTCTTTCAATTACTTCAGGTAATCCAGTTTCAAGTTAGCATTTTTCTTGCCTATAAAAATTTAATGATAGTGTTGTCTAGTGAGTTTTTCACTTTAGTTATTGCAAATTTTGATTTCAGAATTTCTGTCTTTCTAGTTTAAAGCTTTGTAACTATTATAAATCATTCCACTTTCATTCACAAATATAAATTACATATATATGAGTTATATAACAGTTGATCTGATATAGCTAGATATTGTGAAATGCTCACCACAAACTGACACGTATTTATTACAAGTAGTTACCTAGGAGCAATTAAACTATATACTTGTAGCAATTTTCAAGTAAATAGTGCAATATCATTAACTATAATTATCCTTGTATACATTATGCACTTACTTTATTCATTTGATGATACACTTTGAACACTATTTCTCCACTTTCCCACTCCTAGGCCCTGGCAAAACCATCACTCTCCTTCTACCCTTTACGATTTGACATACAGTGAAATCATGTAGTACTTGTCTTTCTGTGAATGGTGTATTTCAGTTCCAACAGTGCCATCTAGGTTCACCAATATTATCATGAATGTAGTATGCCTTGGTATGTATATGTGTATATATGCACACATATGTATGTGTATTTACATACATATATACTTTTCTTGGCCTATTCATAGATATGGCATTAGATACATACAGAGAGACAGGTGTGTATATATGTACATACACACATATATTCTATCCTATTTATTCACACATATTTTCCTTTTCCATTCATTTATAGACAATTAGGTTGTTTCCATATCATGGCAATTATAAATAGTGTTATAATAAACTGAGGAACTGAAATACTTCTTTAAGATACTGAATTCATTTTCTTTAGCTAAATTCTAAGAAATGAGATTTCTGGGTTATATTGTCATTATATTTTTGGGAGAAACCTTCATCACCATTTTCCATAATGACTTACTAATCTCACTTAACTGATTCAATGAACCAATTCATATTCTCACTGAATTATCAAGGATTAGTTGATTCTAACCCTCACACAAGGGCTCATTTTCTTGTATGCATATATTTTATCTTCCATATTTCACAATACAGGTGTATGGTGATGGTATCTCACTGAAGCTTTGATTTGCAAGTCTTGATGATGGATGAAGCCTTGGCCTGTTATCTACGATAACAGTGCTGTCCATCAATTCCTCACATTTATTAATATTTGCATTATGTGTTTAAGTGTTCCGTTGTTGGGTGGGAATATATTTAAGTTGTTAAATGTATTTTAGAATTTAAGTTAAATATATTTTACAATTTTAGATTGATAAAGTTTCACCAGATTCCTGATGAATTGACCTCATTGTCATTATAAAACGAGCTTCTTTATCTCCTGCTGCAGCATTTGACTTGGAAGTCTATTTATCTGGTTAGGTATCTTTGTTTTCTATTTGTCTTATATTTGCATGCAGTATCTTATTTCCATCTGTTTGGTTTCAGCTGTATGAGTCCTTAAAGCTCAAATGAGTTTTTGCATACCTTTTTTTTTTTTTGGTTTGCTTATGTTTCGTGTGTGGTTGCACACACGTGTGTGCAGAGACCTGAAGTTAACATCAACTATATTTTTTTAAAAGGATTTAAAATTTTTTTCTTTATTAAGCAGGCATATATATATATATATATATATATATATATATATATATATGGAGAGGGAGAGAGAGAGAGAGAGAGAGAGAGAGAGAGAGAGAGAGCGCACACCAGGGCGTCCACCTTGTGGGTCTGGCTTATGTGGGTCCTGGGGAATTGAACCCAGGGCCTTAGGCACTGGAGGCAAGTGCCTTAACCACTGAGCCATATCTCTAGCCCCCAACTATCTTCTTTTATCACTCACCTCCTTATTTATTGAGACAGGATCTCTCACTGGAATCCAGAGCTCACCATATCCACTAACTAACTAATCAGCTTGTTTCAGGAATTCTCTGTCTTCAACTCCTGAACACTGACCTTCCAGGCGAGCCACGCTGCCCACCTGGCATTATAGGGTGATGGGGATCCACACTTGGGTCCTTATGAACGTGTAGCAAGTGCTTCATCCACTGAGGCTTGCGTCTTGTTTACTTTAGCCAATCTGTGTCTTTTGTTGGGGAATTGAGCCCCTTTGTTCTTGAAGTAATCATTAATAAGGTTGGGCTTGCAATTTTGTTAATTTTTTTTCTGACTACTTTGTGGTTGTTTGGCTCCTCTTTCCCTCCATCTTTAGGATTTGATGATTTTTATGGTTATTTGCTATAGTTTACTTCCTTATTTTGGGGGGTATTTAAGGTATGATTTTACTTTGTCATTACTGTAATGTTTACATAATGTCCTTTGTTTTTATAGTCTTGGCTGATAACTTAATTTTAATTGCATACAAAACTTTATGCTTCAAATGCCCTGCTGCCTTATGCTTTTTAAAATTATTACATTGATTAGTTTTATAACACTATATAAAATATAATCTAACTTACAACAAGTAATTTGTGTGTAATACTGAACATCACTCATCCAAATAAGATGATTTTGTTATTTTCATGGCATTTTATTTTTCAACCTTAATTTTCAATCCTTCTTTGAGTAATAGATACCAATATTATGCTGTGAGCATCCCAATTCCCCTTTTGTCAGTGTACTTGTTAATTACCACAGCAATCTCCCTAAAGCTGGGAGTGTTTGCAATGAACAAAACCCTAGGAAACAAGGCGTTAGGAAGTGAGGTAACATGGTACACAGTGGTTTGGAGCATCTGAAACTGAAGGAATTTGAGAAAACTGCAGAAGTGGAAGATTTCTGTCTTCTTCCTTCTCTTCTAAAGCATGTCATACAACATGGGAAGGATTCCTGACCTCTCCCTCTAAGTAGATAATGATATCCCTATAAGATGCACCCTCCCAATACCAAAAGGAAAGAACACACCTATCTTTATTAATTGGTATTATAATCATTGTACGTAGTGAAGGGTTTCATAAAGACATCTTCATTAAGTATTTCATAGACAGTGACCACATTTAGTCCTCGTTCTCCCCCTTATGCCTCTCTTTTGCTAGCTACTTTCTTTTTTTCCCAGTCTCACTTTTAGTTTCCATGGCACATATACATATATGATTTGTTTGTGCAAATCGAGAATTGACCTAAGCACACCTGAAATATTTGTCTGAGTTTGGCTTATTTTGCATAATATGCCCATCTCCAATTACATTCGTTTTCCTGCAAGCAATGTCATTTCATTCTTACTTGTCAATGAACGAAACTCCATTGTGTATATGAACTATACTTAATTTATCCATTCATCTGCTCATGTACATCTGGGTGGATTCCATAACATGGCTGCTAATAATAAACATGGACAATAGAATAAGCACAGATTGCAGGTGTCTCTGTATGCAGCGAAGACAGAATGGTGATTTAGGATTCTTTCTGCACCTTTTTAGGAGTAAAATAGGATCATATGGGAGGTCTCTTCTCTGCACTTTGAGAACTCTCTACTGATTTCCATAGTACCTAACTCATTTACATTCCCACCACAATGTATAAGGATTCCTTCCCATGTCCTACATTCTCCTTTCAGTTTGTTGTTGAATTTCTTGATGGCTTCCATTCTGACTGTGGTGACATGGAACCTCAGTGTATTTTTAATTTCCATGTCCCTGATGGCTAATGATATGTAACATTTTTTTTCATGTTTATCAGACATTTATACTTCATCGTTGTTGTTGTTGTTGTTGCTGTTGTTTTGTTTTTCTAGGTAAGGGTTTGCTCTAGCTCAGGCAGACCTGGAAATCATTGTAGTTTCAGCATTGCCTTGAACTCAGAGATCCTTCTACCCTGCTTCCCAAGTGCTAGGATTAAAGGCGTGTGCCACCACGTCCAGCTTGTACTTCATCTTTTGAGAGTTGCCTGTTCATTGCATTAACCACCTTATTGGTTGTTTTGTTTTTATAATATTTACTTTTCTGAGCTCTTTATATGTTTTACAATTTAGTCCTATGTCAGATGTAGAGCTACTACATTTTTTTTCTTATTCTGTAAGCTGTCTTTAGTCAGCTACTTGCTTCCTTTTCTGTGTCCCATTTGTCAATTCTTGGTTTTATTTATTGAATTGTCGGAGATTTTTTTGAACAGTCATGATTTATATACCTTGAAGTTCTTCCCAATGCTTTCTTCTAATATTTTAATATTTTATGTCGACATGAAGGTCTTTGATCAGTTTTTAGTATGGGGTGAGACATAGGAATATAGTTTCTACTGTTTGTTGATATTTAATTTTCCCAGTATCATTTATTGAACAGGCTATCTGTTAAATATCAGGTAGTTGTACTTGAGAGGGTTAATTTTTTGGTCTTCTGCTGCATTCCAATGTCTTAGATATCTGTTTTGTGTCAACACCATGCTGTTTTGCTATCATGGCTCTATAGTATAATTTGAAGTCAAGTATTGTGTTATTTCTAGCATTGTTTCTTTTGTTCAAGATTGCTTTGTGTATTTAGCATCTCTTATGCTTCCACATGAATTTAAGGATAGTTTTTTCTATTTTCGTGAAGATTATTAATAGAATCTTATGGGTATTGTGTTGACTCTATAGATCACATTTTCTAGTATAGGTATTTTTGTGATATTAATTTTGCTAAATCCATGAGATTGGGTAGTCTTCCCATCTTTCAATGTCTTCTTCATTTTTTGTTCGTGTTTTAAAATTTTTATTCTGGCTTTTTTGAAGTTGTTTAGCATGGGATTATTTTCCTGATTTCTTTTTTTATTGTCCATAATGAGTTACATTGTTTAGTGGGCCAACAATGAGTTGTTATCCCCAATTCCTCATTGCCACCCCCCATCCCCAGTCAGCTGGATATCCTCCTCTGTGGTCTGTCTGTATCAGTCCTTGTGGTAGGGGACCATGGATAGCCTAGTATTCATCCGGGTTCTCCTGACCCAGTGTGTTGATACTGAGGGGTGCCATGCCTCTGATATTCTCCCCCACCATGGCTCTCACAATCTTTCTGCCCTCTTCTGCTCAGTTTCCTGAGTCATGGTGGGTGAGTATTAAGGCTGTTTTAATGTTGTGAGCTTAGGGGTCTTTGTGTCAAGAATCGTTGGTTTCTGTCTCACTGGCTTATTGTTGATTGAATGACTGTGGCTGTAGGTCCCTTGTTCATCCCGTCATTCTCTACAGGGTTCCACATGGATCCTCCACGATATGACTGTGGTGGCTCATATCTTGCCAGGATCTCAGATTTTTTTTAAGCCTGTTTATTATTGGTATATAGGAAAGTTACTGATTTTGGGGTGTTGATTCTATAATCTGATTCTTTGCCGAAAATGTTTATCAGTTCTAAGAGTTTTCTGAAGGAGTCTTAAGTATAGGATCATATGATCTGCTAATAGGGACTGAGGTCTTCCTTTCTTATTTTTATCCTGATTCTGTTTCTTATTTCATATGTCTTATTTCTATAGCTAACTTTGAGTGTTATATTTAAATGAGGTTGGAAACTAAACATCCTTGGTTTATTCTTAATTTTATAGGTAATGTTTAGACTTGTTATGTAGTACAATGTTGGCTATAGGCTTGTCATATTTAGCTTTAATTGTATTGAAACATTGCCCTTCTATTCCTAACTTCTTCAAAAGCTGCTTGAAGGCTTTCTCTGTCAACTGAAAGGATCATATTATTTCTGTCCTTGACTTTAATTGTATGTTGCAATGCACATATTGATTTGCACATGTTGAATCACACTTGCATCATTAGAATAAAGCCTGTTAATGGTGAATGATTTTTAAAACTATTTAATTAATTTATTTACTTTCAAGAAAGAGGCAGATAGAATGGGCACACCAGGGCCTCTAATAACTGCAAATGAACTCCAGGTGCATGCACCACCTTTTGCATCTAGCTTTATGTGGGTACTGGGGACTAGAACCTGTGACCTTAGGCTTTTCAGGCAAATGCCTTAACCACTGAGTCATCTCTCAAGCCCTGTGAATAATTTTTTTTAAAATGTGCTGCTGAATTCAGTTTGTAAGTATCTTATTGAGAATTTTAGCATCTATATTCATTAAGGAGATTGGTCTATAATTTTCTCTTTTTGTACCTTTACCTGATTTTGGTATCAGGGAAATAGGTTTGATATAATTTATATCTTTTTATAAACCATGTGTATAGTTTTGTAGTTACAGTTTCTTTAATTTATTAGAAGAGCAGAGATCATTGATATACAACACTGATAGATGATAGGAGAGTCCAAAGGACACTGCTATATGGTAGAGACCAGTAAGCCAAGAAGTGCTCATATGTTCAATAGTGACACTAAACCTAGGTGGATAATCAATGGCTTGCTAATTGGCTAAGAGATCTGCTCAGAGGCAAGGAACCCTTAACTGAAACTGGAATCCATGGTAAACTTTTGTGGGGACCAAGAACCCTGGGCTTCAAGGGGAAATTCCCACTACGAGAGCCACAGAGAGGCTACACCAATTAGAATCTCACCAAATTAACAATGTTTGTCTCATTTAACCTATACTGATCTCACTTTTTGTTGGAGATTCTGTTTGTATGTTTCAGAAGGTAGCGAGAACTGTGGAAAACCCAATTCCACCAACAGGACCTGAGATGATGCCTGACACTCAGGCAGGAGATGAACCACCCCTAAATTTTTATATAGAGCCCAGACAATACCTTTGAGGAAGTGGTGATATGAACAAGAGAGCTACCTCCACAGCAAGCAGGTAACCTGTGTAAGAATAATGGAAACAGACATTGAGGATGCCCAATGTAATCCAAAGCAGAAATATAGAGACACTTAAGACCTCAACAGTAAAGCAGACTTAAAACTCACCCACCATGATGCAGGGATCTGAGTGGAAGAGAGGGCAGAAAAATTGTAAGAGCCATGGTGGGGGAGAATATCCAGAGACATTGCCCCCTTCAGCAACAACACACAAAGAAAAAACAAACAAATGAAATAACTGGCTACCTCTTATACAATCCATAACCCCTATTCCATGGTCTCCAAGCCTAATGAGGAGGGCCCCTAAAAGGATATTGGGGTACCATTACAAGATTTGCTCACACAATGTATCTAATTATTGACAATAAATATGTCAGTAAAATAAAATTAAAAATTAAAAAAGTTTTGAGGACCACTATTGTACAAGTAAATTATGCCAAATATCACTATATACTCAGCTTGACCAAGTGTGTTATATATTTTAAATATGTTTTACATTACCAATTGTAGTTACATTCTCATTGCTGGCACAGAGCACTCTACCAAAAGCATCTGATGGGAGGAAGGTTGGTTGTTTTCGCTTATAGTCTTGAGGTGAAGCTTCATGATACAGGAAAACTGTGGCATGAGCAGAGTCTGGACAATACCTCTGACACAG
Source organism: Zapus hudsonius (assembly GCA_004024765.1). NCBI lineage: Eukaryota > Metazoa > Chordata > Mammalia > Rodentia > Dipodidae > Zapus > Zapus hudsonius. The sequence continues at coordinate 11,959 of PVHP010007156.1, forward strand.
CAGGTGGCGAATAGCAGCAGGCGATTGAGCCAAACACTGACCAGGGACACCCATGAACCTGCCTCCAGGAGCACACCTCCTCCATCAAGGCTCCAATTCCCAAATTGCCACCAGCTGGGGGCCAAGCATTCAGAACACATGAGTTTATAGGGACAACTAATTCAACCCACTGTACTAATTAACATAATTTTATTTCAGATTGAATAAACCACTTTAACATTTCTTGTAAGACAAGTCTAGTAATGATGTACTTTATCATATTTTATTGTTCTGGGAAAGTCTTTATCTCTCTTACATTTCTGAAGAGCAAGTTTGCCATGTAAAATATTCTTGATATGCATTTTTTTCCCCTTTGGGCGCTTTGCATGTCTCATCTCATTGCCTTAGCTTGCAAAGGTTCTGCTGAGAAGCTGATAGGAAGTTTCCCATGCATGATTGTTCTCTGGTCTAGCTGTCTTTGATTGTCTTTGATTTCTGATCATTTCATGATAGTATATTTGTGAAGCTCTATTTAGGTTGACCGACTTGGGCGGGGGGGGGGGGATATAGAGCTTTATGCACCTTCATGTATCTTTAAGCCTATACATTACCATACATCTGGAAAGTTTTCAGCCTTTATTTCCTTAGGTAAGCTTTCTTTTTCTTGCTCTTCTCCTTATGACACTTCCATAATCCACATTTTAGTTCTCTTGACATCATATGAATGTCTTTGGCTTCCATTTTTTTACAGTAATTTGTTTTCTCCACTAAGTGCATTAGTTACTTTTCTCAGTTTGGTGACAAAATAGCTTGAGAAAAGTAAGTCAAGAAACAAGGATTTGTCTCAGCTTACAGTTCAAGGGGATATATGGTCCATCATGGTGGTAAAGGCGTATCGGCAGGAGAGTGAGGTGGCTGGTTAAGTTGCAGCTGAACTCAGGAAGTAGAGTAATGAATATTGATGCTCAGGCATCCTTTCCTTTTTATTTCGTTTGGGACCATGGGATGGTGCCACCTACACTTTGGGTGGGTCTTTTCCCGTCAACCTGATCTAGAAACTTTTTCATATACACCCCTGCTAGGTGATTCTAAGTCCCATCAAGTTCACAAGATTGACCATTGTCCTAGGTAACCTCAAATGATATATCTGTAGGCGTCTGGATGCTTGCTTTTGAAACCCCTGAAGACAATCTCCATTGTAGTTTTGATTCCATTTGTGCTATTATCCAGCCACAAAATCTCATGCATATATATTTTGGGGAGTACAATGAAATGATATAATAAGTATATACATTATGGAATGATTAAATTAGGAAAAAGTAACCTATCCATCACTTCTTGTACTTATACTGTATTTGTAATTAACTTTAAATTTAATATTTTAGCAATTGTGGAATATATGATTATTGCAATGATGGCTATAGTCACCATTCTTATCAATAAAATTTATTCTTTCTATTGAGTTCATACTTTCTACCTTTTGGCCATTATTCATTTTCCCCATTTACCTAGCCTCCAGTAACCATCATTCTCCTCTTGAATTTTATGGATTTGACTTTTTTAGATTTCACATACAAGTCAGAGCATGTCGTATTTGTATTTCTGTGCCTGGATATTTTATTTACCACAATACCCTCTAGATTTGTCTATGTTGTCACAAATAACAGAACTTTCTTCTTTCCAAGACCACACCAAATTCCACTGTGAAAGAAGATTAGACAAGTTATTTATATACTTAAAAATACTCTTTCATCAATTCTTAGAGCGTGCCTTGGAGGTAATTAAAATTCTACAGCTAAAGAGATAAATAATTCTTTCCCAAGGTCTTTTTTTGACCTTGCTTATTGGACTTTGTTGATTTCCCTTCTAAATAAAACTTTATTCTCTCTCATATGATCTCTACTTTCTAAACCCATCAATATCTCTTCTCAATATAGGAACAGCTTCTTATTTCAACCTCCTTTTTACCAGTCTCACTTTCTACACATCCAGTTTCTTTCTCACACAGCTAATGGTGTTCTTCCCTTTCCAAATTCCTTCCGTGGCTCCTCTTATATCTCAATGTAAGTGTCGGATATTTTAGTTCAGTATGCCAGGACACCACCAGGCCTTCCAGGATTGCCCACTGCCGCCTGTTCCACACCTAAGAAGAACAATGCTGCTTCTCTTCAAACTGCTCCATTTCCCACAATCCCTTTCAACACCAGCTTCCTCCACTCACTCTTCTCCCTGGTAACCATACTCTGGCTAACCATACTCCATCTTTGTCTTGTCATTAAGGGAAGTAAATATACCTCTGACTCCTCCCTCTCTCCTTGTGACTTAGATTTCTTAGCCATTTCCACCTTTAGTTAGTGGGAATGGCTCTATGGGTTGATGTGCACTGGAAGTTATGTGTCTCAAAGACAAGCATATTTTTTTTCTTGTGTTTGTAATGTCTAGTGTGGTGTCTGGAACCAGTCTTTATAAAATAAATGTGAATGAAAAAAGATCTAATTTGTGATAGAGAAATCTAGCAGATTTACTTTTTGGTAATAACTACTGTGAGCACACATGCACACACAAAACCAACAATAGTTATTATTGGGGTAGTAGCAACTGTAGTAACAATAATAATGAAGTGTTTACTGAAGGTCTAGCATTTCAAGACAACATTCCTAAAGGATTCATATGCACTGTTTTACTTAATATATAAACCAACCTGTGTCATAAGAACTGTTAGTATCTATATCTTACAGATAAGGGATCTGAGGCTAAGATTTTTCAATGCATTTTGTATGTAGTGCTTTCATATGTAAACAAGTAAGTGTCTTAGTACTGTTAGTATCTGCATTTCGCAGATAAGGGAACTGAGACTCAGGGACATGAAACAACTTGACCATACTCCAGTGACAGAACTGGTTGAAGCAAGAATCTAAATAAGTCAGTTTGAATCTAGAATGTAAGAACTTAGCAGACTAAGCAATACTCAGATGTGATAAGAATAAAAATGAGACAATTGTCAATGTTCTTGAGGAAGAATATAAATTTAGTGGTCCCATTTGAATGTACTATGTTAATATAGCATCATTCTGTGTTAAAGCAATGAATATTAATAGCATCAACTATATGCTAAATATTAGAAACAGGTAGGAACCATGAACACATGGATATGACTCATGTGAAATATGCATTCCACTGTCTGTGATAAAGTATATAGAATACAAACAAGAAAACTCATCACTTCATTGGATAAGTGCTATAAGAAAATTTATATACTATGGAGGAAGAGTGAGTGTAGGGAGGCATAACTTCAGTCAGATGGGACCTTCTTACAGGGTGGCAGAGTTGGAAGAGCAAGTCTATCCGAAGAGAAAATAGAACAAGATTTTTAAAGTAGAAAATAGAATGAGCTTTGTATTTTCTGAGGACAAGAAGACAAGTTAGGCATTTCTATGGTGGATCAGGCATCCAAGCAAGGCATTCAATGAGGAAGTCCATGTGTGACAGGGAGCCATTGTAAGATAAGTGTGGGAAGTGACACTGGACAAAGTAACCGCCTTAGGGAGACTGTTGTTTCTGCTGGTTGATTGGAGTGTAGATAGTAGAGTAAGCATGGAAGTCAGGAGATGGTTCATGACACTCTCGCAGTCATCTAGTTGGAGGACAGGTCAGCTGCAGCTTGGGCAGCGTGAGGAAGAGAGAATAGTACTACTGTACTACTCTGAGAAGACAGAGTTCATATTAATTGCTTTTGGAGTGAATTTGGGAGGCGAGAGAACTTTAGTTTCACTCCTAGATTCTTGCTCTGATCAGTTGTGTGAGAGGTGATGAATTACGTTGGGGTTGATGGGATGAAAGCACAGAAAAATCAGATAAGATACTATGAGCAAATAAACACTCCCAACCTTGTGACCAATAGAAACCCAGGTTTCAATGTAATTGGAGTAGAAAGAACATTACAAGTCACCACAAAACTAGAAATAGTGAGAACTATCAGGGGTCCAAGGAGATGAAGACTGGACTCAATGGGCACTTTCAAGGAATTTCTCAGTAGACATTTCAGAGTTAAACTCCTTGCAGCATGGAATAGGTGTCCCTCATAGTCCCATGAAAGGAGCTCTTGCCCCTCTACTGCTTAAACAGTCTGAGAGATTAAACTGGACTCCATAGGTTAGCTGAACTCTTGCCAAGCTCCTGTGGACATGAGTAGATGTCTCATAGTAAGTGTTATTTTAGATTTGTTTTCCATTAATTTTTGCTTTATGAAATGTGGTGCACCTGTATTTGGTGCATACATGTTTATGATTGTGATATCTTCTTCTTGGATCATTCCCTTGATGAGTAAGAAGTGGCCTTCCTCATCCTTTTAAATTAATTTTAGCTTAAAGTCTATTTTGTCAGATATTAGTGTAGCCACTCCTGCTTGTTTTCTATTTCCTTTGGAATATCATTTTCCATCCTTTCACTCTGAGGAGGTTTTTATCTTTAGAGGTGAGGTGGGTTTCCTGGAGGCAACAAATGGAAGGGTCCATCTTTCTGATCCATCCTGCTAGCCTGTGTCTTTTTATGGGAGAGTTGAGACCATTAATATTTAATGATAAAACTGTTAGACTTGACTCAATATCTGCCATGGTGAAGGGTTTATATGATTTGGTGCCTCGTTTGTTGTTTTGTCACCTCTAGGCTTGATTATCATGCCAAACTTTAGACAGCTCTTGGGTTTGGTTGTATGGAGTATTTAATGTAGAATTCTCTGTAGGTTTGGTTTTGTGTCCATGTAGTTGTAGAGTTGGATTTTATCATGGAATATTTTCCTTCTTCCTTCCATTATTAGGGAGACTTTTGCAGGGTATATTAGTTTGGGTTGAAATCCATAGTGACTGAGACTTTGAATGACTCCATTCAAAGCCCTTCTTGCTTTCATGGTTTCCAATAAGTCAATTTCTTGATATAATAGTTGCTTTCTGAATGGTTAAGCTATTAGATGGGCAGACATATGAGACAACTTTAGTGACATAGTTTTCTTGGATTTTTTTCTATTGCCCAAGATGTTTGACGCCTCATGATTTCTATATGGCTGGGACACTGTTAGGAAGGATGGAAGACTCTATGCATTCAGTCATTTGTGGAACATCTACTTAATCCTGGCACTGTCCTACACTGAGGATCTGGCACTGAGCAGGAGATGGCTATTGGATCTGAGAGAACAGGTCAGTGGTGCAGCCCTTGCCTAGCATGCATGGTATTAAATATTATGAAGGAGACTAGACAGGTTGGTGGTTGGGGAATAAGAAGCAATCTTGGTGAATATGCTGGCTCATTTTGTTGCTATGTGAGAATAAATAAGAGTGGGTAATTGACAGCATTTACTTCTTATAGTTTTGGAGGCTGAGATGTTGAAATTCCAGGTACCAGCAGGGTGGATGTCTGAAGATGGTCTGGTCTAGGCTTCTAAGATGGAATCTCAAATTGTATGGAGTGGAGAGGGTTCTTACTTCATGGTGGGAAGTGGAAGAGAAAGAACCCATTTCCCCAAACCTTTAATATCACAGCATCAATCCATTCTTGACTATAGTGACTTTATGACCTTAGTCCTCCCTATACCCACTCACCCCACAAAAAAAAAACTGGTCTCAAAACATGGCTGTATAGTAATAAATTTCAGCACATGAATTTGGTGGACACATGCCAGATCCTAGCAGTGGGGCAGGCTATGGGAGTTGTATGAATAAATTGGATTCTGTAGGACAAATTTAGTTGATGGGAGGTAACCTGAGTAATGAAAAAAGCAATCATGCAAATATGTGGAACAGTCCAGGGGGTCAAGCCAAAACTTGAAAGGTGCTGATGAGAGAAGAATTGAGTGGGAAAGAGAGCAATTAGGAGGCTAATGTAGTAGCCAGGCATCTCATGGACATGTTCAAATACATTATATTTTTAAAATTCAATATGATCCTCTGTAGTTCATTTATCATCTGTGGATAAAAGAGATCATTTCTAGAAAGAAGCGAGCTCGTGCTCACACAATGGGTTAGGAGTGTTAAACAGTATAGCTCCTGAGTGGACCATGCTCAGAGTCAAGCCTTTACACAACCATGGCTGGATACTGTCCATGGAATGTAGGGAAGTTTCACTTGTCTTTTCAACTCTGCCTACTTCTTCCTTAAAAGACATATAAAGCTCATACTGATGCACAAATTCTCTTGGTGTGAGTCAACGTTTCTATTCGTCTCACAAAGGAGACTGAGATCACTTCTGTGAGACCTTCCTTAATTGACTAAACAAAACCTCCAAGCTTTTTTCCTTAAATGCACACACACATTCACACATGTGGAGGCCAAAGGTCCACAAGGAGTGTGTTCTTTGATGGATCCCCACCTTGTTACTAAGGTAGTATCACTCGCACTTCAGTCTTCGGCTAGTCTAGCCAGCTAGTCCCAATATCTCCTGTCTCCACCCTCAAGGGCTAGGAATATTGGCACCTATGTCTGCTGGGCTTTGAAATGGGGGCTGGGGATCTGAATTCTGGTCTTAACACTTGCTTGGGATGTGTCTTATACATTGACCAATCTCCCCAGCCCCAAACTATAGGGTTTGAAAATTCCATTGACTCAGGATGAAAAAAAATCTTTTTCTTTCTTCTTTTAAAATGTTTTATTCTTTTGGATCATGCATTTGCAGTTAGACTGTGAAGCAATTACCTGGAGTGTTTGAATTGCTTTATAACAAGAAGAAAGATTATGTATTGTTTTTCCTACTGTGTTTTGACATTGTGCAACTTGGTTCCTGATCTTAATTAGGAGGTTTTGCAAACCACATTGAAGTGGTCAAGCTAGACCAAGACCTAGAGTTTAAATTTAATTTTGGATAGGATATTTGTCTTCTGTAAATGAGCTATTTTCTCTAAACATGGAGCAGGGTTCAAAAAGGATAGAACATTTCCACCTAACTCATTTTGGACTGGTAGAGGTAGAAAGCATGTTGGCAGAAGGAAGTCGGTGGGTGAGAAGAGGGAAATGTGGAATTTCAGGTAGTGGCTACTTGCCAGCTGACTTGGAATTTATCTCAGTATTACAGTAACTGATACATATAGTATCCACACATGAACCTTTCAATATAGAAGGTCAGAATTTTCCATTCTGTGTACAGGGCTTTCTGCTGTGCTGAGATATTGATTCTCCTCATCTTTCAAGAATCTGTAGTCAGATTCATTGGAGCTACCACAGTTCTCAGGTAGAGTGACACAGGGGATCAGTACCCCATTTCATTTACTCTAAAGCTTGATTTACATTTATAATTATGTATAAATTTTCTAAAAATTTTAAAAAAATTACAATATTTAAAGCATTAGCAAAAGTCCTTCAGAATATAGTGGATTGCAGTATATAATAGAACACAGTATATTTTCTTCAGAATGGATTATTTAGTTTCTTTTAATTGAGGTAGGCTCTTACTATTTAGCCCAAGCTGGCTTTTATATAGCCCAAGGTGATCTTGAACTTGCCTCAGCTTCCTGAGTGCTGGAATTACATGTTTGCATGACCATGCCTGCGAATTGCTTCATCTTTTAAAGAAAATCTTTCCACTTACAGTTGTGGTGCTACAATTTAGAATTCATATGGATCCTAAAAGTTGTTATAAATTTACATGGGAAAGACATTTCTCTGTTGTTCTGAGTAATCCCATCAGATGAGACAGGTATTGCATCATTGAAGATTCTCTGAGTCACTAATATTTGTTGCTGAAGACACAATTATGGTTTGTTGTCTGTTTTGATCCTTAATAATTTTTATTTTGGTGGCTTAATTTAAATAATATGACTAATATGACAGACATTCTGAAACAGGTACAAATTTGTTTTTCTCTCTCATACTGGGGATGAAAACCAAGGCTTCATGAATACATTCCCTAGTTACATTCCCTAATCATTTTTATTTCATTTTGAAGCAAAGTTTTGATAAGCCTGGTCTTTAACTATCTATCTACATAGTCCAGGCTGACCTTGAACTTCTGATCCTTCTGTCTCAACCTTCCAAGCAGCTTGGATTACAGGTATGTGCCAGTTCTGAGATGAAAATTTGTGTCCAGATATATTTTTAGTCTGATTTGGTTAAATCTGAAAATAGTTAAAAAAAAAAACAAAACAAAACTGATAACAAGGTTCCAAGAAAATGAGATTAGATTCTAATTGACCTTTTTAATGAATTCCTTAGTAGAAATTTCAGGGTAAACATTCAGAGGGAGAACCCCTCAGGGCCATAAAGTAGATGATGCATACAGGGTTTCACCCTACTCTTTATCCATCAGAGTCCATCAGAACACATTTAGATCTCACAATCACTTTCAGCAAAGTGGAAACATACAAAATCAACATAAAATATCAATAGCATACATTTTTTTTACTAAAGAAGAGAAATACACTCTGTTACATGCATAACCTGAGTTAATTTTTTAAAGTAATCCTTTGGAAATTGACTCACATAGATCCAGAAGTGGATTGGTGAACAAAAATTCAAGATAATCTGGTTAGGAACTGCATATGAGGGAGAATATGTGGTGTTTGACTCTTTATTCTTTTGTGAGTTCACTAATATTTGCTCTAACTCTGTCCACTATTCTTTAAATTTCATTATGTCATTTATCCTTTCCACTGTGTAGAATTCCATCATGTAAATGTACCACAACTTTGATATCCATTTGTCCAGGGATGGACATTTGGTTTGATTCCAATTCTTGGCTATTATGAATTGATCTGCAATAAATATGGTTGAGCAAATGTCTCTGTGTTGAGGTGTGACCTCTTGAGGACAGATGCCTAGTAGAAGGATAGCTGGGTCCATTGGTAGCTCTATATCCATTCTATTTAGTAGTCTCCACACTGCTTTCCATAGTGGTTTGAAGAGTTTACAATATCACCAGCAGTGAATGAGGGTTCTTTTTTCCCGTATCCTCACCAGCAACTATTGTTGGATTTTTTTGATGATTGCATTCTGACTGGAGTAAGGTGGAATCTCATTGTAGTTTTGGTTTGCATTTCCCTGATGATTAGGGATGATGAACACTTTTTTAAGTGAGAATTGGTCATTTGTGTTTCCTCCTCTGTGAATTCTCTGAAAGCAGAAGTATGGAGTATCTTAAGTTCTCAATAATAAAGCAGACTTAAAACTCACCCACCATGACTCAGGGAAATGAGCATAAAAAGGGGCAGAAAGAATGTAAGAGCCATGGTGGGGGAGAATATCCAGAGACATTGCCCCACTCAGCAACAGCACACAAAGGGAGGGGACCTGGCTGACTACTGTGATACCCATAACTCCCTAACCCACAGGTTGATCCAGCATCCCCACTGAGGGAGGATACCCAGTGTGTTGGGGAAAGGGAGGAGGGAAATGGGATACCAACACATATTTGCCCATACAATGTATCTAATTTTGAATAATAAAGATATATATATATGTATAAATTTAAAAATATGAGATAAAACAAGTTTCTTAAAATATTGATATTGAAATCAAATGCCACAGATGTTCATTATAAAATTTTCTCAATGTTGCTGTCTGATGTAAAATTTCACAATGTTGGGAAAGTAAAAGAGCCTAATCACATTCATGCCATCATATTGCTTAAGTTCAAACTTCTGAATTTTCTACATTTCTAAAATTGTACCTAGTGTGTTGCTGGTTATCAAGGAAGCAGTTAACTTATTTATAGTACTTCAATTAAGCAACAAAAGCTGTTATTATGTTTGGGAAGATTTCCTACAAGAACTATATTCTACACATAGAATATATATAGTTTAACAAGAAGGGTAATTAGAACCTTGGCTCTCTTCTATCTTTTAAGCCCGAGACGCTTGTTCTAGTGGATTGGAGGTAGTCAGAAGTAAGGTGACTCACAGTGGTTACTTGTTGCAACAGGAGAAATCATTTTCTCATTTGTGACTCAAAGCTTTTCATTTGAGGAATGTGCTGTCCTCATTGTTAAAATAATTGAGTGTCATTCTGTCTTGTGGGTCTGTGTAACTCTACTTCCTTTTTGATGTTGGTGGATCTAGGATGGGAAGAACCCTCATTATCATAACACCAATAAGCAGAATTCATGGGTGTTCTCCATTAATGAGGCCATTTTATTTCCCTTACTTCATTTGGTTCTTACAGCTGTGCTATGATGTACAGATGGTATATAATATTATATACCACACCTTGTCTACAGATGTGGACATTCAGGTATGAAGTATGTAAGTGATTTGGCTAAGTCTATTGTTTGGTATAAAATTAATGAGCTGAAATTAGAATATAGGTACCTGACTATTAATTCTTTAACCCATACTTAAGATCCAGCTAAAAGCAGGCATATCCTCAATGTTTAGTTTTTATGAGAAGAATGATGTGTTAGAGGAGATAGGGTATTGGGGGAAGGGATCCAAATAGAACCTTGGGAATATGAATTTTCTCAGTGTTGAATTCATGTTATATCATCACAAAATATTCAATTCATTTTGCTACCCTGTTCTTTCATATTTTCTGTCGCTATGACCTTCTTAGAGCTTCAGCCTCAACTTGGGCCTTTCTGATTTTAAATTTCTCTGGGCTGAGTAATCTTAAGGGTATAAGTTAGCCAAGAAGGACCTTTTTTCTAGGCTGCTGCTGGTGTCTGTCCTATGTTTCTCTTGTGTCCCATCTGCAAGTACATGTTCTGGTGGCCCACACTGTTATACAGGGTTGTGTTCCATTGTGTCCCTTACATCAGCTCCAAGAAAGCAATCAGAGATAGTTCTAAGATGCCCATTTCTTTCAATGCTTCTCAATTTCCCTTTACTTTGGGTTTCCTGACGTAGAATTAATAAACATTATCCAAGGATTCCTGTATATTTCTAGATCTGAGCTCTATCCCACCAATTCCTACTTGTGAAATCAGACAAATTGCCCATCCTTCCCAAGCTTCAGGGTTTCATCTATATAATGAGGTTAATTATAGTGTCTGTCCCTGTATTAGTTACTTTCCTTATTGCTGTGACCGAATGCCTGACAGGAAGCAGCTGAAGCTAGTAAGGATCAATTTTGGCTTAGAGTCCCAGAATGTACTGTCAAGGGTGGCAGAGAAGACATAGCAGCAGGAGGAGGAAGAGGAAGAAGAGGAGGAGAAGAAGGAAGAAGAGGAAGAGTAGGAGGAGGAGGAAGAGGAGGAGGAAGAAGAAGAGGAGGAGGCAGCTGATCTCTTAGTATCCCTAGTTAGCAAGTACAATCCACTTTCTGTAAGTTCCACAACCTTCCCAAATAGCTGGAGACCAAGTGCTCAAATATATGAGCCCATGTGAGACATTTCACATTCAAACCATTACGGTCCCACAGGGATGCTATGAACATTTAAAATAGAATGACAACTATGAATATTGTAGTATTTACGGCTTGGTCGATGAGTAGAGCTATTGATTAGATAGCTATTGATTAGATTTTTCTACTGTTCCATTTGGGGTTACTTATACCAAACAAGTGAATTAGGTTATCCAAAAGATATTACTGTCTTTATTACTGCAGTATTTGCAGTCAAGATGTTAATTAATAATCTTAATGTTCATCAGTAGATAAATGAATGTGGTATGCATTACAACATTATCCAGCCTCGGGAAAGCAGGGAAACCTGTAATAAGCAATGGCATGAAATAACTTTAAAGATATGCTAAGTGAAATAGAATATAGAAGTGTTTCTCATATACTCAATATAATTTATTTATGTCTGAGTGGAAGAAATTATGTTAGCATATATTTTGTCATCAGAAAAGTCTTGCAACAATTAAAAATGTAAATTGTCTGTAGTTATGGAGGAAATTTTGATTAGTATATTACTAATCAATTAAATGATCATGGCTCTGAATCCCAGTCTCACTAGCATTCTGTGATTAGGACTTGTACTTGGTGAGGCATTGGCTATATTTCTGTTGCTTGCTTAGAATGCTCCATAGAGGTAACAAAAGCCTTTGTTTTCACAGTTTCCATTATCAATGAGCATTAAATTAGGACTTGGTAACCGATTCTGTAGGTCACTTCATACTTTAAGAACCTGAAAGATATGTGAAAAAAATTAAAAAGATGGTGGCTTCATCATCCAGGCTCCTGACTCTTTAAACCAAATGACTCTTTAGAGTTACATTGCAGTCCTACCACTTGGTGGATTCCCATGTCTCGTATGAGAAGGACAATGAGTTCCTCACTTTGTACAACCCTGGCCCTTGCTCCCTCTGGTTCAGCCCCACTGGCTTTTTTTGCTTTCCGACACAGGTTCCTTTCTCCTGATCTGAGTATATGACAACTGTATCAACCTTCTGTGCCCTCCATGCTCTTCAAGCTGCTATACCTACTTTCTCAACCTTTTGTCCATCAATGAGCTGAAATTTTGTGTCTACAATTCTCCTGGTTCCCTTTCTAACAACACTGCGTGTTCATAAATTGTCAGATGCATTATTAATTTTTGTTTGTATCTTTTTGCAAGCCACAGAAACCTAAAGGAGCAAAAAAGAACACTACAAACCATTGAATGCTAATAAAATGGATATCAGAGGTGGATAAATTCCTAGAAATATGGACTTTTAGCAAGAGTGAATCATGAAGTAATAATGAAAACTTTTTACAAAAGAAAGCCTGGGAGTAGATGGTTAGCAACTGATATTTTTTATATTAAAATTTTATATTTCCTCTACATAATGTGTTGACATCTCACAGATTTCTTCAAAATTACACAGTAACTTTTTGTGTGTGTGAAACTTCAACCTGGGCTAATATTGACACTGGTGAGGATTTTCTTTAAAGTGATTAGGTTTTCTATCCAGGTATTTTGCTGCTCTTTCCAAGGACCCAGAGAGTAAACAAGGCTTGAAAATCTTTAGGAGGTAGACAAGATAATACAGAGAAATCCAAGATTGCCACCTCTCCCATGTATACCCTTGAGTCGAGGCAGGTCACCCACATATCACCAGTTTCATGAACAAAGTCAGAAAGGCTTTTCTTCTGTGGCCCACACTCTCTATCTGACATCATGATGATTTCAGCATATCTTGCTCCCAGACAACCAGTTTTTATTTCCTTAGCTTTGACAGGTGTCTCAGTCCCCAGGAGTCATGAGTGATTTAATGAGTGATTCTTCACCTGGGACTCAATTAAGAAACTGTAAATCCAAAGATCGCTTCCCAGAGTTTGGAGACAATGAATGAATGCTCACTGGGAGAACTCAGACTTCAGATGAGCCAACAGTGCTGATTTGCCAGGAGTTGTGGAAGGAAGCCTTGCTGTCATACTTATTCTCCCCGAAGCTAAGACCAGGCTTTAACATGCCCCACATGTACAGCTGAACAAAAGTACAGTTAAGTATGGTACTCAATATGTTCATTTATTAGCCTGTGTCTTTTTTGGCAAATCACAGAAGCACAAAAGGATCATAAAAGGTCACCAGCAGCAATTAAATGTGAACAAATTGAGAAGTCAATAAGGTGTGGATAAGTTCTCCAAAGTATGCAGTGTACCAAAACTGAATCATGAAGAACAGAAATAAAAGTCACTCATAAAATTCTCTCACAAGAGAGAAAATGCTTAAGAAAATGCTTGATTTGGTGCCAAATTTAGAAACATGCTCTGATATAATCCATGGTTTCTATTATAAACCCCCAGCTCTTTTCTCTTCATCTGGGTGCCGTAGTTTTGGTCTGTTGGGTAGGGAGTAGGAAATCAAGTCATCCTCAAGGTTCAGTCTAGTCTTTATTCAGATAGAAGGACTTTACAACATAGAACTGCTTTCTCAGTTGCTATTGAGATGATATGTGGGAAGTTCTTTGAAGACATTTTATAGAAATTCATATTTCTTCTTGTCAAAACATAGCATATTCCTATACTAATTGGACACATGTAGGTACAATAATGAAAGTTCAAAGTGAAGACTGAAGATATTTAATGTTAATTGTAATCAATCTATAAAGAAAAAGAAGTTCACATATTTGAAAGAAAATAAGCTAAAATATGCACATCAACAGGAGCTGCTTAAATAAAGGATTCTCTTCTAAGAACAATTGCACTGATTTCTAAAGGACTTCAGTAGAAGTCTCTCCTTGGGCTCACTTCTTCCTATGTCTACTTCAGCTGTAAAAATTTTATCTGGTTTCTCTAGTTACCCCTCTCATCAAAACAATATCACTAAGGTCTATTATTGGTAGGATTAAGTTCACCAATCCTAATGAAAAAAAAAATAGAAACAATGAGCTCCCATTCCCTGACTGTTAACTCTGGCCAGTCGTCTCATATTTCTTCTGCTTCTTGGTTGTTGAAAGACCTTCAGAGCAGAGGTTATCATAGGTCCTTGGGATTCACATTCTTGGCACACTTGGGTATACCAATGGTGCCAGTGAAGCAGAGAAGATCTCTTGTACAGCCACCAGCCCTTTTCAGAGATGCAGCTAAATGCACAGCTCAGCATCATTCATAATAAGCGTCCATCCAGAGGGATGCAGATTTCTTCAGGGCCCTGCAGGATAAGTCAACACAATTATCAGGAGGTGAAGCCCCACTGGAAAAGGAGTCTCTGCATAGAGCATCTATTTGCTTCTCTACCTGCTTCAGGGCAATGTCATTTCTAGTCATATTTGATAAATGCCTTTCATTGTCAACCAGCAGAGAGAATTAAATATTCTGAATTGTTTTAACCTATGAGTTTGCCTTTTCATTATAGAGAAGATTTGGGCTTTGTTTCCATTTTATTCTCCTCTGTATTCAAATATTTAAAACCAAGTCACTCAATATCCATCTCTTTACCCTATTACATAATGAGAAAGATATACTTCTAAGCTCTGGGTAAATAAGACAGTTATGAGACCTGAACACACGGAGTTCTTGGTCTAGCTTGGGAGACATGTGCTATACAATTGAATGCCCAATGAGTTGTGATTAAGATCATCACTGCTGTAAGAGTTCAGACTTGGGGACTAGAAACACTGACATGAGGAAAAAAAATTTGAGATGATTCTTGAAAAGTGATTAAAATTGGTGATTTGAAAAAAGTGGTGATTTTTGAAGAATGTTCTGGAAGAAAAACAAGTAGTAAGGGATGAGATGCACAGGTGTAAGGAGTTTTGTTGAAATGAAAAGGAGGATCAGAGGGCAGAAAGGGAGGAGAAGAGGATGGAGAGTAAAGCCATCAGATGAGATCAGGCCTGCCCATGGCATCTTTCATACTTCCCCAACTTTAAAAGAAAGAAAATGTTATTAAATCTAGATGACCAGCCATTAATTAGTATAGCAAATGTCTCCTAGGAAATTACGTGTATGAGTATGCATTTGCAGTTGCTGTAGGCCTTACTACTCAGGGCCGGTCACTTCAATCTGATTCACCCATTTCATTCCCTAGATCCTGCTGGCCTTGAAGATGGCACAGTAGATCAGAAGATTTGATGGCTCCTTCTACCACATAAGCTTTAAGGCATGTGAATATCTCCACAGGGATGCAACAATATGTCACACATAGCCTTGATTTTAAGAAATATAAAAGATGGAGGAGAGAAAGGCGTTCTCTCTAAAAAGTACCAAGAAGCCAATCAGTAAATGGTATTTCTATATCATGGTGATTGTTGGTATTGCTCGCTGTGCAGTCCTGTGTTTATGCTGGTCTCACAGGTGGTTCTTCGTGAAGGGTTGCTTGATGAATGATTCACAACTTAGTGAATCATCTGGGGACTGAGACTGGGAAAATGACAGCTGTGAACCAAGATAAATTATATTATTACCTGGTAATATCTCCAAACGCCCTCAGTAAGGGTTTATTTACATACTGCAGTCCATGCTTGACACACAGTGACCTCACCAGAGGTGCCACTTTATGATAATTATGGCGTGGCATTGTGGGGAACAGACTAGGAAAAACAGAGAGAAGAAATGAAATCCAACAGAGCTTTATTTCCTGTATTTCCAAATAAAATAATATCAGCAGTGCAGACTCAACCTTTGGTCTTGCATAATCCTCTTGGGAGGCCAAATCTCCCAAACACTCTCTCTTATCTTGAGCCATGTAGGTGGTAAATGTTTGGAATTTGGAACAGAATAAATACCAGCATGCCAGCTCTATTTTATGTGCTTATTTTTAATAGGTCAAATGAAGTATGGATTTTCTAGCATTTTGAGTTACCTGGGAGAGCAGGAGATTGTCCCCACTTTGTCTATGTCTATCTATCTAATACCTGTCCCACAAACTGGTGAGTGTTCCCTTAGACTTAGTCATAACACATGAGGAAAAGTCCTTGGATCAGAAGAAGAGAGGTGATATGGGACTTATTTCAGGTTTGACACTAGTCAGCCAGGCATCTCCTGGGATTTTAACATTTTCTTTGATGCAATAAGAGTAATGGTCATTTCTCTTTTTTGACAGGGTATTTAAAGAATATTATAGAAAAAAAGGATGAAGAAATTGCATGAAGAAGCAAAAGAGCTCTTTCCTTCTCTGGCTCCTCAAGGTAGCTTTAGAAAAAGTGATGTGGAAAGTATCTTTCTGAATAGTCTGGAGAAATCAGCTACCTAGGTATCATTTCTTTTGTAGTTCTTAAAGGTATGTGCAACTCTCTGATCCATAGGTAAAGTATGTACAGAGTCATTTGGGAATTGTACAAGTGACTATATTTCACTGTTGACTATTTTGTAACTTTGGTTCTAAAGGAACAATTCTATGCTTTGCAATTAATTGTTAATAGAATGTGATTACTTGAGTTGTATAATTTTGCTTATGTTTCATTAACAAACCAAACTATACACACACACACACACACACACACACACACACACACACACACACACACACAAAACCAGTTTCTAGGACTCAATGTGTCTGGAAACAATTGTTATACTTCTGTCCTTTTTCCCCCATCAAACATTGACATGAAAGCCCCAAGATAGCAGTTCTAGAGAACTCTGGTTAATGTTCTTCCCATCTAAGATTCTTATCTGAAAAGTTCTAGGCTGATCTGTATTGGGAGCTGTGATGAGGAACTACCTTTGACCTACTATGGAACATTTAAATCACTTACTGGTGCTCAATTTGGAAGTTCAGGTGCCCAGTGAACCAATCATTGAAAAAAGACTGTTCAATATTGCAGGTAGCCACAACCTACAAAGAAAAAGCTTACATTAGCTATAAGTGAGCCCAGGTGTTAAACAAAGAAATTGTGTATTATATTATTATCAGTCATCAACTAGTGCTATCGAGTACTCATATTTTTAAGAGAAATTACAAGGATATAACTGTCCCAGGTCTCAAGAAATTATCATTTAAATATCAAATATTTTGCTAAGAAGTACATGTTAAGGCAATAAATTTGAAAGAGTGCATAAGAGTTCATCAATTGTTAGGCACAGGGGGTGTGAAGAATGAGGACTTTTCACAGTTGGAGATGAGTTTGAAGCATTGTGACAGAGACAGTAGGGCTAGGTTACTATTCCCACAGAGTAGACACGAGGACTTCTGAGTGAAGAGGAAGGCATTCAAGGGCTTGGACAAGGATGATGTGCATAGAAGTGGATTCCAATGCAAGTATGTTTCTTTGTAATTTCATCCACTGTATTTTAAGCATATTAAAAAGTATTATTCTAAGAGGGAGTCTATAAATTTTTGACTGCTAATTAAATGCAGTTAATAGTTGCTACGGGAGGGGGGACATTTTATGTAGTGGTAAATCCACTGGTAGTACCCACTAACTCTGGCAAATAACGCCCTACCTCTATCCATGCAGGCAACTCTAATTGCATTCAGAGTGTCACATCCACACCTGCTGCCAGGTGTGGATAATATCACATATTAGTGTGTGACTATATCATACAAGTTACAGAAACTTTTCAGGACTCAGTTTTATAATCTCGCAATGTGAGAATAATCATTGTATCCATGTTACATGCATAGCACTTCACTGTGCCCGCCTCTTGGAAGCATTTTGTGAAAGTGAGTTACTATGATTTGAGGTAACCAGGTTCTCAGGAACTCCATCCTCACCTGAGTGCTCAGCCAGTCCCGGTTCTCTTCTTTGCTCATTTTCATTGGTATGTGGCTCATCTGGGTGACATATGCAATCCAGGGGCTTTCAAGAAACCTTTTGAAGAATAAAACAGTCAGTGATGACTCTTTAGGGTGGTGGAGTTGCAATCATCGGGCTTACATAACCTCTGGCTAAGCTGGCCAACACTGAAGCAAAGGAAAGAGGTTCTGAGCTTCCAGGAAGATGGGTGTATTCATTTTTCCATTTTGAATGTCATTCATTTTTGCTTTAGTTTTGTAAGTGTGTACAAGTGTGCACATACATCTATGTATATTAATATGTATGTGTTGAGACCAGAGGACAATATTTGCATATTATTCTTTGGTATACTGTCCATCACTTTTTCAGACATGGTCTCTCTCTGGTCTGGAAATCACTGAGTAGGCTTGATTGGCTAGCTCCAGGGATATGCATATCTCTGCCTCCCCTACTGGAATTACAGGAACACAGTAACACATTCAAAATGGGTTCTGGGAATTGAATAGGGATCCTCATGCTTGTAAGGCAAGTACTCCATTGACTAGTACATAGCCCAGCCTTTGAACACGGGTTCTAAGGAGAACTGACATACACTTCACTGCATGATGTACCTTGCTTCCTAATTCATGGAGCAGCACCTCTAAACAATCCTGTAGCTGTGGTATTAGGACAAAAGATACCAGGGGCTGAGGGCTTGCTAAGCATGTGTGAGGGGGGGAGGTTCAATTCTCAATACAGACAGATAAACAATAGCAGGTTCTCTAATGTCATATGCAAAGTAGTTGACAGCCTAGAATTTGTCATCAGATAGGGGTGGGTTCAAGTTTTGTCTTGGCACCAGTCTTGGTCCTTACCTGTTCTATCACCTTAGGCAAGTGATTTAATCTCTTAGAGCTGAGTTTCCTTAGCAGGAAAATGAAGATGATATTATCTACATTGTAGGGATGTATGAGGATTAAGTTCAATAAATTGATGTATGTAACACCTTTGACAAAGGTTCTGATGCATAGTAACTGACATGATCCCTATAATTAGTGGGGCTTTAGAATATTAGTGCATCTGAATGAGGAAGAAATACATAGAAAAGTCAGCATCCTTGTCAAGTTAAATGGCAGGTTGTCAAACTGCCTTCCAAATATTTATGTTCATATCCATAGATTAGTGCTCAAGTGAGCAACTTGGCTCACAGAAGTTTCTAGTGGGCAAAGGTTAATTTAGGGACCATAGCTGGAGAAAGTGCTGAGAGTAAGTGACTATTGTGTGCTCAACCCTAAAAAGGATGTCGAGATCCTCCCCTTCAAGGCTCAGAGAACACCTTGGAAGAGAACATGAAAGAATGTCTGAGTTGAGGGTGGGGAGGAATGTTGTACAGTGCTGTCCTATGGACACATTCGAGACTTTATAGTCAGGAAGTCTCAGCAGCTGTGGCCACCAGCACAGTATTGAGCCTGTCAACATTCCATCATGGATAGCAGAGGGGATCATGAGACCATAATCCTCCCAGAGGAGTGGTTGGCAGTTCATGGTTGTTGGGGTGGGGGAGCCATATACTTTATATACTTCAGTGGTGTAGCCACTGCTAAGTTGGCTATCCTTTCATAATTCACCCCAAACCCATATTCATGCAAGCAATGGATGATTCAGTGGGTCACACACAATAAAAAGGGAAAGAAAAGAAAAAGGAAAACATGGAAGGAGGGGTGGGGAGTGAGTTAGTTGGGACGAAAAGGTTTAGCAGAAATGGAATGGGAGAGGAGAGGATAACAACAGGTAAATATATGCAAAGCACATTATATACATGTATGAAATTTTTAAAAATGAAAAAAAATAAAAACTACTTTTAGGCCAAATAAGTTTCAAGTCATTTTGGTTTGGGGAAAAAAATCTCTAGTCATGAAAGAACTTGAAATAATTCCTGTCCTCTCACGGTTTGGCAGGGGCTTGTAATGTCAAGGTAGATCATACTTTAATGGCCTTGGAGATCAACTGAAATGATTCCGGTGGGAGCCAGGTGGGTGTGTAAAAGTGGAAACGGGACAACTTCTTCTTGCAAAGACTTTGTCTTGTTCAGGTGTTTGAATTACTGCTGTTGCAAGTGGCTTTAAACCTTCTCAGTTCCAGAGAGAGGGGAATGGCATCCCAGTCATCTGTTAATCACAAGTAGCTCTGATTGAGAAAATAAGACGACCATCTGGGAGATAGAAATAAAAGAATAATCTTACTTGATCAAATATATGAGCAACACCGTTCCAAAAATTCCATAGAAAGGGCCAAAAGTGATGAAGTAGCGAATATAGAAGCTGCTGACCCAGACAATGTCCTGTGGAGAAAAGCACTTTGGAGTTAGCTGCCTTGAAGGCACATCCTCCTGGGGCAGGGGTTCTGTCATGACTGTCTGACTCTTACATCCTGTCCCTCAGGGAATCTGTGTGTGGAGGAGACTAAACACGTTCACTCTCTGGCTGTTCCAGTTCCAGAAAACAATCAAGGTTACTTACCGCCCAGTACTTGCGAAGGTACATCACTTGCATGGATTGGAGGTTGAAATACACAGGCATGAGGAAAGGAAGAGCCACTGAAAAATGAACCCAAACATGACAGATAAGTGAGCAGATGTGAACCCACCACAAGCCAGTGGCCAGAGGAAAGTGATTGCTACCAGGGAATTGACTTTGTTCCAGCCACTTGACAAGAGGTTCCTGAAACTCTCCCCCAACTTGACATTGACAACTATGACTGTAAATCCTTTTTCTCTCCCCGTGAGGTTTATTGTCTATAACCCAAAGGCCTGGGAGCCATTCCTTCAAAATGTTATTATCAAGAAGAATAGGAAAACACTTGTTTCCAAGTGTCTGGGACAGAGTCAGACCCTAGCAGGAAAACACATTGTAGATTATCATCATACCCACCAACTTCCTCCTCCCTCATCCGACCTCCTAAGGCCTTTCAGTATGTCTTCCAGCATGCAAGCCTAGCATGTCACGAGCCTCCCTCCTGTCCTTTTTTCATTAGAGTTAAGCTCAGTTTGTACTAAAGTTTATCTCTCCTATTTCATGAGCCTGAATAAAATTTTCCTACTCATATTTAACTGATGTCTGGCTTTGTTCCTCTGTCACAGTTCGAGCATGATTTATTTGCACTTGAGGCTAAGCTGGCATTCAGAGGAGGACACGATGAGCCCTTGGGAAGGGTGTAGTTCAGAAGGCAGGCATTCTGCAATGAATCTGCACCCCACACCTTTTTCCTTCACTGTTCCATTACAGAGAGGGCAGAGAAAGACATGGTGCTCAGTAAAGATCAGAAAATGAATTTCTTTGTGTGAAACTACATGTCTGGTATCAGCTACCTTTCCAAAAGATGCACCATGTGTTAGAAATGATTCAAAAAGTATTAGTGAGTATAGGTTAGGGACAGTGATGAGTGGCCACTCACTGGTTGCCCATGTTCTGGCAAATGAATTCTGCAAGAGAGGCTTTCCTTGTTAGAATTGGGAGCTAGATAGTTATTTGCGTTGAGAGCTATTCCTGTCCATTGTAGGATTTAAAAAATAGTTACTGTATGTATGTAGTATGTATGTATAAATGCATTTCATGTGAGTCCACATTTGTGAACAGGTATATGTACATGTTTGTGGAGGACAGATGATTATCTTGGGTGTGATCCTCAGGAACATCATCATCCCCTTTGAGATAAGGTCTCTTGTTGGCCTGAAACTAAGTAATTAGGCTAGAATTGTTGGCCAAGGAGCCCATAGATTCTTCTGTCTCTGTCTCCCCAGTGCTGGAATTACTGGCATGTGACACCATGTCTGGCATTTTACTTGGGTCCTAGGGACTGAATTCAGGACCTGTGCTTGTGAGGCAAGCACATCACCCACTGAGCTATCTCCCCATTCCCACTGTAGGATTTTTGCAAGCCTTCCTGCTTTCCTTCCAATGCCATCCGCTTCCCCACGGTAGCCATAAGAAAAAGTGTTTCTAGACATGGTCAAATATCCCCATGGGGAAAAACATTGCCTCTCGGTTGAGAATCTCTGGTCTACAGGTGGTGTCTAGTTCCTTCCCTATTTTTGGTTCACTTCCCAAACACCCAAGTATACTTTAGGAGAGTAGATTTGGGGGTTCCTTAAAACCTTTCCTCATGAGATGTCAGGAGTTTGATGCTGATTAACAGCAAAGACTCCTTGCTTATGATGCTCATGTATTGGTATCAGAATTAGTCAGATACATCAATTTGCTTTCAAACCTGGCAACAAGATTGTGTGTGTGTGTGTGTGTGTGTGTGTGCATGTGCACACGTGTACAACATGTCTATTTTATGGCTATTTGCAGGTTATAGAATGCTGCATCAATGCTAACCATATGTCTATAACTATCTATGTATCTATGACATGTGTTTCTACCTAATACATCTTATGTCTGTTTGCAGGTCATGGCAACACTGAGCTTTCTTCCACACAAAACCTCTAGTACATGGGTGACTTTTGCTGGAGCTACTTTTTATGTTATAACACTATAAAATTTTTTAGTATTTTTCCTTCTCTCTGTCCTCCCTACAAAATTGTCATTGTTCTTTTCCACTGGTGTTGTTCAGTCTTTCCAATACAAGAGTCCAGGATACACGATCCCTTGATTGGCATTTGCCTTTCCACTATCTTGAGGTGTCTCCTTCCTTCCCTGCCCAGCACCTACTCTCATGGGATATATGTCTGTTAGAAATGCTTATTTCCTTTTCCATTTTCATTTAAAGATTTTCCCACTAATTATTCTGAAATAAGACATACTGCTTTTCTAACTAACAAAAATATCTGGGATGGTGACTGTGAGGAGGTTCTCATCATGTCTTCTGGCTGGAGAAATGTTTGCTGTAAAGAAAGGGAAAGACAAAGAAAGTGGTATTAGGAGGCTCACTCACCCCAGTAGAAATACAGGTGCTGCTTTTCATAGTCAATGTACTTGATTTTTTTCTTGCCATACTAGAAGGAAAGAGAAGAAAAGTAAAACAAGATATTTTACTTGTTCCAGTTCTTAAACCCAAGGACAGTGTGTGTGTGTGTGTGTGTGTGTGTGTGTGTGTGTGTGTGTGTGTGTGTGTGTATGTGCACGCACACACACATATATCCAAAACCTAGGTGGGAGCAATCATCTAATTAGTTTTCATTGGCTTTCAAACTTGTGGTACTAGAAGAACCAGAATTGGCATATGAACAAATATTATGCTTTAATTAAACCTGGGCATCTCTTTTTGCTTTAATTAAAGGTGAGTAATTCTTATGGATGGAGTATTCTATTTTACTGTGGGTATTATAAGTACTTTTTAAAACTCTCATGGAAATTGAGATTCCTTCTCTTTAATGTGAAATGTAATGGTAACTATTAAGATACATTTTGATGAGGTTTACAAATTCTTCAACTTTAGTAGCTATGCTTTTGCTTGAACCAAAAGTTTCATTATCTCTGCTACTTCACATAATAGATATTTATCAAGAGGTCCTGTGATCAAAGATATGGACGTGACCCTCCCTCCTGTCTGTTTTATTTTTTCTCTCTTGTGGTTTCACCATGTATCTCACATTGTGATTTACTGTTTCTAAGGTGTGATGATAGCATATGTAATATTCATCACATATATTTGTAACTCATCATATGTAGTTATTATATTCCACTCATTAATGAGAATTTTGTTTATTTTCTAAGCTTCTCCTGACTCAATCTGGCCTGTGTTCAAGGTACAATGATAGCCATTACTTGAAAAGAGGAATAGGATTAATGATGGTATGTCTGTAGTACCTTGAAACTCAACATTCAATAAGTTAATATTGGGGGATTGGATGAACTAATGATATTTTATATCCACCTGATGTTTTCCCCAATGCTAATTCAGTTACAACACTGTAGGCAGCGGTGGACTCTTATTTCCCCTACATGTAATATTTTCTTCTTTGTATAGATTTTCTCCTTTATTTGGATAAAAAGCCCTCCTTTTACCATAAAGAAAAATATCATAGTGATGAAATATTATTATCAGTTTGTTGATTCCTCCAAACATTCAAATATATAAGTCATGCTAAGGAAGGGACCAGGTGGAAGATGTGTGGAAGATGAAAAATGTAGATGGACTGGTTGAATATTGCCCTGAAGAAGGATTATTAAGTCATGGTGGACATGAACACAGACTAGAGAAGATCTAATAAATGCTTGTTAAAAACTGATGTTTGGACAAATGTGAGAAAGACTCTTAGGAAAGAGATGAGAATGGAAAATCTCAGAACTCATCAGAAATGCTTTGGATAGGAAACTAGTGAGTTTCAGAGTTTAAATGATTTTTAAGTAATGATAAGACAGTAGTCTTAAATAAAAATGTCTAACTTGAAAGTTCTAGGAATGGGCCCAAATGCAGCATGCAGAAACTGTATGTCGACATTTGTGAAGACAGCATATATACTCAGTACAGTTTCATGGAAGGTGAGTCAGGAGAGAGTCGGGCTGCTTCATGAATCTCTTTGGATGAAAGAAGCTCTGGGGGCCCATCAGGGAAATGAACACATCACAATTCGAGTGATGAGTGCAGAAGTCTATAGTCATCAGGAAAAGTTCAATGTGCTATGGAGACATTATTAGTAACAATTCATTTGTGATAATATAAAATAAGTTTGAGAAATATAAGCAAGAATCTTACTTTCCTACTGTAGTTGGGGCAGAAGGATAGGTTTCCCCAAACTGGGAAAACTTGTTTTCAAAAAAGTTACACAATTTTTGGTTTATGTATGAGATAAGTACTAGCAATAACTGAAAAGATAGGCTCTCATTTACTAATGTTTTCCAGAAGAAGCTGTCATTCTCTTTGGAAGTATCTGAGGATACTTTGTAAGTATCTCAGGATTCAGTCTTTCTCCTGGAGGAGAGAGAAACTTTGGAGGCAATCCTATCTCTTTTGTTTAAGGAATATTCTCTCTGACAAAATTCAGCAACTTTAGTATTTTATATAATATCCCCAGTTCAAGTTTAAAGAAAATAAATCAATAACTGAGAAATTCTAAACACGACTCCCCCCTTCTGTTTCAGTAAAGTTCAAATTATTAAGTCTTATAAGGCATAAAGGGCACTCTGGTTCATATAAATTAAATGTATCTAAGTGAACATGAATTAAAAATAACAGCATTCTTGTCTACAAGTGGATTAGAATTAGTTGAATTAACTGGAGTTTTCAATGTTTGTGGTCCAGTGCCAACCATATGCTTTGACTTCTCTTAATGAACCTATCTCCATATCCTTGCTTTGGAAACACAAGTTGACCTCTATCCTCTGATTCCACTTTTGACTGTGAACTTCATGTTACCTCAGAGGCAGTGATAAGAACTGGACAGGAACCTGTCATTGAGATTGCTCAAGCAGGGTGATGCAGGTTATGTCTCTTGCTATGGGAAGCTGGGGTGGAAAACCTTTACGGTCACAGAGTCAGGATTCTGAATATCTATTCCTACAACCAATGGCATTGTTTCAGATATATATCCTGGACTTAAAAGAAGAGATACCTGATAATATGTGTGAAGCAAGAATGTCCAGTTTGATTTTTCCCAGATAGTAATGGTAGCTTTTCCAAGAAATATTTCCAGGAATAGATAGATAGATGATAGATAGATAGATGATAGATAGATAGATAGATAGATAGATAGATAGATAGATAGATAGATAGATAGATAGATAGATAGATAGATGCCCAGGCTAGTTAAGTTACCTTGACAGGTTGTGTATCTCCAACCAGAAAAAGTGGACCCACATCAATATCAGGGTCTTTGGGGTAGATGTTCGGTTTTACATGGTGTTGGAAGTGTCGGTAATTCCACCAGTTTGTTGACAAGCCCTAAGTAAAAGAGAAAGCTCATTAGCTAATAGGATCATCTCTCTAGAGACTCCCCACTGCTAAGTTTCCTGCGTGTTTCCTTGAGGTAAAAATAAGAAAGTTAGTTTCTCTAGCTTCTCTCACTGCTGGGCCACAGAATGACTCAGTTAAAAAAAGGATCTCAAAGCTTATGAAGAAATAATTCTCTGATTCAGAAACACAAGTCAGACCAAAACAACACCCGAGAATGAAAACATATTCTACTGATATGGAATGTTTACCCAGTCTTGGCTTATTTGATTCTTATTTAAAAATAATTCTAAAGATAGATGGAACAGAGAGTATTATCCTTATTTTACATATAAAGAAGCCTGAGTACCAACCTGTTAATTAGTTCTGGGAAAAAAAAAGTGGCCCTAGGTATCTGACTTCAATGAATATTTCAAGGAATCAGGATTTGAAGTGATCTCCTGAGGGACTCAGCACAGATCATTGCATGCCCGATTTTAGTGCTTTCATATAAAAATAAATGAGAATTTAAAAAAAAAGAACTTCTCAGTTCTTTCTACTAGTCTGCATAAAGAAAACAGTTATCCTGGTTAAGGACCGCATATGAGGGAGAGTATGCGGCCTTCAATTCTCTGTTCTTTTGAGTGTTCGCTTAGTAAGATCTGCTCAAAGTCGGACCATTTTTTCCTAAATTTTGATGTGTCATTTTTCCTTTCAGCTGAGTATAATTCCATCATGTAAATATACCGCAGTTTTGTTGTCCATTCCTCCATGGTCCCCTACCACAAAGACTGATACAGACAACCCACAGAGGAGGATATCTAGCTGACCGGGGACGGGGAAGGGGGGCAACGGGGAATTGGGGATAACAACTCATGGTTGGCCCACTAAACAATGTAACTCATTATGGACAATAAAGAAAAAAATAGTGAAAAAAAGAACTTAGCTCATACAAAGATTGCATTATCTTTAATTCTGCTGTTGCTGTTCTTTTTCTCTTGCTCAAAATCTGAGAGTTTTAATAGAAAGATTTGAAGGTGTATCAACAGAGCTTCATATGCTAACTGCAGTGATTTGATCCAGGTGTCCCCCATAAACTTATTGTGTTCTGAATGCTTGATCCTCAGCTCATGGCAGTTTTGGAATTGGATGCTTATTGGAGCTGTGTTGTTGGGCGTGGGCTTATGGGGGTTATAGTCAGCTTCCCCTTGCCAGTTTTTGACACACCTTTCTGCTGCTGTTTGCAGAGCTGTGGTAGTTGCTTTCCCTGTTGTCATGGAGATTCCCCTCCAGTCTGTAAGCCAAAATAAACCCATTCCTTTCATCAGCTGCTTTGTGCTGGGTTCTTTCTACCAGCAGTAAGAAGGTTGACTACAACAGTAGGTCTATAAATGTTGCCATGGGATCATGGTGCTTTGAGTATCAACATCCTCCATGGCCTCGCACGTTTGTGATTATGCATCATGCTTAATTGCAGATATAAGTGGTAGTATTTGATTATTACTATATTTGGATACACATTTACTTTTTAGATATGGCTATCAGAAGATTTGAAATGACACGTGACATTTTATGTCCGGTGAAATAAAATACACATAAAAGGGGATGAACAATTTTGGGAAACTCTGTAAGCGTTAGCCTTGCCTGTCTACAGTGTTTCTGGATGCTTTGCTAACTGACTGAGCCAATCTTTACTCATTCCCAACCAAAATAAGTGGAAGGTGTGAATCTCTTGTCTCCTCCAATACTCCCTCACATCCATCTCTACAATGGAATTTCAACATCTAGTCCATATCTCTCTTCTAAACCTCAGGACTGCCTGGGGAAACACTTTACAAATATTCCTTTGAAGATATTTTGTGATTACTTAAAACGAGTGTGTTCCAAATTGGATTTATCAGTTTATAGTCCCTTTTGGACCCCTTTAAATTACACAATACCTGCTCACTCTTAAAGTTGTAGATCCATTCATTTATTCACTGATTTCTTGTTGAAGGTTTGTCAAGCTTATCAGATACCAAGCTAGACATTTGTAATGATAAGAATAACATGAAAAAACAAGGTTCCCATGCTAGCAAACATATAATCTAATGGGAACAAGTAAACAGCAAAAACCAGTGTGATAAGAAATGCTTCTCTTTTTTAATTAGGTCCTCCCAGAGCCAGTATTTTGGCCTTTTCCACCAGCTGACTGTACTGTTTTAGACAATGACTACCTGTTGTAATTGGTAATATGGAGACAGGTTTTGATTTACAATCGGCCAGGGAACAGATCTTAACAGCACAAGGCCCTAGATCTTAGAACAGTGGCCAGCGTAATGATGGGTGTGATCTAAACAACCAGTTTCACCTGTGCCCCTCTGTCTGAAAGCCAGTCTTAACAGAGAGACAAAGAAGAGACTATTTCATGGGCAGGGTAGGGGGATTAGCAAACATATTATTGGTTGCCCAGATATAATTTGATGTAGGGACACCCAAGGCATTCCTTGTTTCCAAGTTAGGTCTTATTTCAGTGCAGGAGAAAGAATTCAGGCTTTGGATTAAGACCAAGTGGAATTTAAATTCTTGCTTGGCCATCTACTAGGTGTGTGACTTTGGACATTTCCTCATCCAGAAAATGGATGAGGTTATTGAGAAAATTACAGGAAGTTTGACACTCCCTCTCCCCAGCCATCAAATGTTTTAGGATGTAGTCATGGAAGAGAGCTTAGGTCAGATTTTTATGAAGGTATGAATTTCAAACATTCTGCTCCATTATCTCTAGGGTGATACCTGATTCTTACTGCTTTTAAAATGATCATGAGGGAAGGAAGCTTGAAAAATATACATGGAACCCATCTTGTATTTTAATGCAAGTTCATTACCACTTATTTAAAATGCTTGGGACTAGAAGTGTATAAAATTTCATTTTTTTAAAACTTTGAAGTATTTGCACAACTAACATGCATTATCGTGGAGATAAGACTCAAATTTAAACATGAAATTCATTGGTTTCATGTACACCTGATCCATATAATCTAAAGGTAATTTTGTACAATATATTAAATAAACTTTATGTATGAAACAAGGTCTTATCTTATTGTAAATAATTTTCTACGACTGGCATTATACTGGTGTTAAAAATGTTTGGATTTTGAAGTATTTCAGATTTGATTTTTCAGATTAGGAATATTCCACTGGTACTGCACAAGTCTAAAACATGAAGACATCTCATAGTTTGTTTTAAGAAGGAGTTTTTTATATGTATATACTGTGAAGACCAACACAAAGAACATATACATACACCCTGATACACAAAGGGACACACATATTCACACACATACACATGTTCATATATAGCCAGTGTGGGAGAATCTCAGTTTTGATGTCCTTTCCTTTTCCTGGGTTATATGTAAGGGAATTGCTGGTAAGTCAAGTTTTGAAATTTCAACTTGTGATGAATATAAAAGGTGGGGATATTTTTGCTTATAATTTTCTTTGTCATCTTCTTCCCACCCACTCTCCTCCCCACAGGTAATTTTCTCCTCTGCATATATTCACAGCCTGTATTTACTTTATTCATGAATCACTGGCCTGGCCTGCAACAAAAGGCAACGTATACTTGGCTTGATTTGGGAGCCAATTCCCTTTTTTCTCATTCTATTCACAAATCATCAAGGTTAGATTCATTTCAACTTGTGCAAAATTCGTTCTGGATGTACAGTATAGAATGAGCTATGCTTAAGATTTTGACCAAATGAACAGCATTGACCTTTCTAAAGAGCCAGTAAGGGTGGGGCTGATTGGAAATATCCCACATAATTGGTGACAGATCAGCTGCCAATTTCCTCTAGGGCAGATAGATGACTCTCCCATTTCCTCAGACTTCTCAGCACAGGGGAGAGTACATGGGTGGGCCAACTCCTGAATCTCAGTGACATAATACAGATAACTTTTATTCTGTCATCTTTCTGAGTGAATTCATAAAACATATTTACTTAGCACTGATGGATAGAGGGTGGAAGAGTATAGTGTGCCTATAGGGATTATTTGGTTAAGTAAAATTTATCACATAAAACAGCAAATTATTATTTATTCTGACAATTTTGAAGGCCAGATGTATCTCCAACAAAATCCCATGCTGTAATGGCTCCGTGTGTTTCACAAGACAGTAGGCAAGAGTAGGTAGTTCCTTAGAAGCAAGTGACTATAATTTATGGCCTATGTCCTTACCTTCTTAGCACTATCATCATTCAATGTTTTCTTATTGATTCTGGGTTCTTATTTTATGAAAAGACTATTTCTGATATTAGCAGCAGCTAACAATGGCTAACTATTTCTAGACACTGTTTCATGTGGGACACAGGGGTATCACACATAATCCTCACAACATCCCTGAATATTGATTGATCCACACTTTGGGGTAAAAAAAAAACCCTGGAATTCAAACACATCAGATGAATTAGACCAAAATGGCCCATTTTATGAGTGGCCATTTTGATCTAATTCAAGGGGAGGCAACTTTGATGTGGGGGCAACGGTTCACTACTCTACCTGTGCTAAGAATTTTCCCCACGTAAGTTTTCAGATATTGGCTTCAATAGTTAGCTCCACTGAAGGTTCATCTCACCTGAAAAACAGAACTAATATCATCCCCACTTCAGAGAATTAAGTGAAACAAGAATGGAAAAGAAATGCTAGTGAACATGGTACCTGGCCAGCTCTCATCTCAGGTGTGTTCCCAGCCACCCTTATCTTTTCCTGCCCATCCCATTGCCCACTGCTCTCCAAGAGCTCCAGCATTCTATTCTCTTCACCCACTTACTAGTTGGCTTCTTCCAAGCTGTTATGGGCTGGGAAACCAGATAACAATTAACAAGCAGAGAGAGAGAGAAGAGAGTCAGAGAAAGAATGGGTGTACCAAGGCCTCCACCCACTGCAAATGAACTCCAGATGCATGTGCCACTTTGTGCATCTGGTTTTATATGGGAACTGGGGAATTGAACCTGGGTCTCTAGGTTTTGCAGGCAAGTGCCTTAACCACTGAGTCATTTCTCCAGCCCCAACTATTTTTTAGTAACATAAAGAAACACTGTGTTAAGGAAGAACAGACAGCCTCTGAGTCAGTGCTTTTTTTCCCCTAAAAGGACCTGCTTTGAATGCAAGGGTTTGGTTGAGAAGAAATCTCAGGGAACTTTGCCAAATTCTGGGCCAGAGCACATAGTCAAAACTTTAGAAAGTTATTATAAAGCAGAGATGTAGCTTTATTTCTGTATTTTAGATGGGAACACTGAAGTCCAGAGATGACATGATTAACTCAAGATGCCATAGTCAGCATTGTCAGAATCAGGGCTGCTACCTTCGTTCATTTGTTCCCTCAGTCATTCACTCAAGAGATGCTTACTGGATTGCTCTGTGGTTAAGGTACTTGACTGCAATGCCTAATGGCCCCGGTTCAATTCCCCAGTATCCACATACAGCCAGATGCTCAAAAGTTTCACATGCATTTGGAGTTCATTTGCAGCAGATGGAAGCCCTGGCAAACCGATTCTTTCTGTCTGTATCTCTTCTAACTCTCTCCCTGTTTTCAAATAAATAAATAAAAATATTAAAAAAGAGATGCTTCCTAAATCATTACTACATAAGGAAACTCTCCTAGGTGCCGTATAGGATTTCATATCTGGTTCTTGGTGGATAAGACCACCTGCCATCACTGTACTTGCTTTCTGCAGGAGTGTGGCTGTTGGAACTCTCCTCCTTCATGGAACCATGTGACCTTACTTGACTATTTCTCTTCATTATTATCTGCTTTCCTGCTTCTTGTTACTTCCTTAGCATTAAACAGATCTACTGAATAACCCAGTTCTTAAGTTAAAAAAAGTTAGTATGTTAGTATCCCTTCTAAGAATATTCCCATTTACGATTTTATAATACATAAGTAGATGTTTAAGGACACAACATTTTTCTGTGTGGTTTCTTAGGACAATAGGGATTTAGTCAATAGTCTGTGAGACTAATGAAAAATATAGGTGTTTACTAAATAAATATACACACTTTCTCCCTAAGGCATTAAAACTTCCATTTAATATACACCTTATAATGCTATGTTACATGTTAGCATATAACCTATATTAATAGTATATTTATATTTGCTTGTAAAATATCACACGGCTTTTTTTTTGCTGATATAAACACACAAACAGACATGCCTTCAGGATGACATACAACAATCCCCATCACATTTCCTGACATCCTGTACCTTAAGATGGCACATCACAAATTTGTGCATCAGGTGGTTCCACTTGGACTTCTTAAACATGGACAGGTGTCCTATGTCATGCTGCAAAAATGAACTCTGAGCCTAGGAGAGACAAAAATATTATAGAAGTTAGCAAGCAGGAATATCCAAGCCCAGTAAATCTGTGAGTCTGAGTACAGTGGGAGATCTCACTGACCTCAGTCTGAGTCTAGTTTTTCTTTCCCACACACATTACTTTCTCTCTCATCTCCATTTGCTAGTATGAGTGGCTCTCCCAGCCCTGAATACTCTCCTTGTACTGTCAAACTCTTCTAGTGTGGAGTAGAAAGACCCTGCACTTTTGGAGTCAGGCAGATTTAGGAACTTCGACAGTTATGAGCTGCACAACTCTGGGCAAGTTACACAGTAGCTTTGAGCCTTGGTGTTCTGTGTTGTACTTGGGGACAATCATACCTCACCCATAAGGCTTTTGTGCAATTGACAGAGTGCAAAGAGCTCATATTATGCTAAACACCAAATAAATATTTGCTCACAGATGCCACTTTTTAAGAATAAAGTGTTGGCTTTTCAAGAAATAAACATGTAAAGGCTCTGGAATCTGGAAATATATTACTGTTCATTCTTTATGAAGCCTTTCACAATTATTCCAATGAACATTAAGTTCCCTTTTACATTCCAAGACCATATGGTTATTGGTATTTGACTTACCCTGTTGCCTAGTATGTTGGGCAGAGTGCTTCTCCATTATTGGAGGACTCCTTTATTGGATGGGGAGGATATGAATTTCATGCCCACAATCACCTAATGCATTGAAAATCTTGATAGTTTAATTGGTATAAGATAAAAATGAAAGCTATATGGTTGAGAACAGGAAGTTAGCTACTGAAATTGTGGCAAAAAAATCAGGGTGAACAATAATTAGCAACTGGTATTTATTGGACTGCCATCATATGCCTGACACTGTGCTACATAATAAACAAATTGGCTTGTTTAATTCTCTTTGGAATCATTGCATATTCAGTATTATCACCATCTCACGGTTGAGAGAGCATGGGCCTGGAGCACTTGTGGGTAACTGTTTAACCTCATGAGTAGTTTGCCCAGTAGTGACAGGCAGCTGCTGATAACAATCTCAAGAAGGGATGAAAGAATCTAAACCTCTCTCGAGGCCACTGCTTGGGATTTGGATACCTGCTTACCTGGGAAACCGTGAGGAGAAAGGAAATGACTATTGTAACAGTCCAGCCATTGCCAAAACGACACAGTATTAGCCATGCTAGGATTTCCAAGATCAAGATCTGGGCGAGGTGGAGGAAGAAAAACCCCAGGTTGGCACTGAACATGTTCATGGTCTCTAATGTCCTACGTAATTCCTGGAAATCTTCCACCAACTGTGGCTGTGAAATAAATATTCAAAGTTGGAATTTGTTCCTTCACGAGAAAGGGAGCATAAATGATTTCACAGTAATTTATCAAATTGCTAAGAAATTATTTTATCAATATAAATCTATTTGTCTAAAATTTAAAACTAATAATAATGAAGAAATGAAAGAAATGTTAGAAAAGCTGCTGCTGATGTTTTCATTTCTAGAGAAGGGAAGGATGAGTAGTGACGTAGAACCTTTGCTCCAAGTGGGAGGAAGCTCAGTTAAACCTTATTGCTTTCTGGGGAGGGTACAGTTGAAGGAGGGCCAGTTGAGAGATACAAAACTCTAGCAATTGCCTGTGAAACCATCTCTATTATTTCAGGTGTTCACTGAGCTTTGTTTATATGTTGCCAAATGTGATTGTCTATGCAGAAGTAATTTTACTGTGTACAGATGAATCCTTCATAGAAGTTGGTGGACAAATTAACTCTAAGGCTAACTGTTCTGAAAGTGTAAACAAAGTACAGTTTGTGTCAGCATTAGTGTGTGCTTTCTGGTTAGTGTGGTATGGTACATGGATGTCATGTGGCGTACATGTGATCGTGTTCATGTATAATGGTAGAATT
The DNA here is from genome assembly GCA_004024765.1 of Zapus hudsonius. Classification (NCBI taxonomy): domain Eukaryota; kingdom Metazoa; phylum Chordata; class Mammalia; order Rodentia; family Dipodidae; genus Zapus; species Zapus hudsonius. The sequence continues at coordinate 46,036 of PVHP010007156.1, forward strand.
GGTTTCCATGCTTGGAAGAGTGTGCATGGGTAGGGAAGAAATGACATTATAATAGATTAAAAAACAAGACAGTTGAGAAAGTGACCAAGATATGCGAAAAATAACCGTGGTGTGCCACTGTAGCAAACCAAAATTCATTGGAGGCCTTGCCTTAAAAAATAGAGAGAAACTGAAGAAGATATCCAACATGGCCTTCTGGCCTCCCTGTACATGGGCACATTTGAATGCATGTGCCTGCACACATGTGTGTCCATACACATGTGAATACATGAAACAGAATTGTATAAGCAAAAAATTCATCATTTTAAAGTTACATACTATTCTGAGTAACATGATGGAATCTCCCACCATCCTGTCAATGTGCGAATCATCCTTTGTCCCTTTATTCACACTGTATATACTGGCCTCTGGTCAGTCACTTAGCATTCATTCTGTAATCAGAAAACTTTCATGCTCTCTCATTGCTTGAGCATAGTATTCAATAGTAGCCATTATTTTAAGCACCCACAGAAAGTCTTGGAATATATCTCCTGCAGATAGGTAGTGGGGAGCTACTCAACTCTAAAATTGTGGGCCCACCCAGAACATGAGAAGATGGGTTCTCACTGCAAAGAGTAAATTAACCTTTATCTCCACCCTTATATAAATATAAAGCTTACTTACATTTTTGTTTCTTTCTTGGCTAGGCTCTTCTGGAGCAAGCTCTCCAATGAGCAATGGCTTAAGGTACAACTGCACAGTGTTCTGATCCAGGTGCATGGCCCTGAAGGCATCCTGTAAAAGATACCTGTTAGAAACTTACAAAGATATGTCTATCCAAAGGTCTGCCCCTTCCTTACTCATTCAGCCAGCATAGATCCTACTACAGAGAAAGTTGCTTCTAATTTCATGTTGATGCTTCACATCAATGAATAAAAATTATCCCTGGACCCTTCTATAAAAGCGTAGTGCTGGAGACCCACCCAATGTGGGCACTGATTCTCCAGGCATGACCAAGATAGTCCTTGATGCACTGTTTATTTTACAGGACACCAGAAAAAATAGCTGCTTTTTCCAACATCGATTTACTTGAGAAAGTTGCTTACACCATCTGAGGCATACAACCATTAAGATTGGCTATACAAACTACATTTTCTATTGAAGGCTTCCTTGTACTTCTTGACTAAGACCCAGAAGAATGAGGCCTCTTCAATTAATTATTCCTAGGGAAGGGTAGATTAAATTTGATGGCAACGCCTTCAAAAAAAATAAGAGAGACCATGGGAATGAGCCTGAGTGCCTAAAGTAGTACACTCATAGCTGTATTCATCACTTAGGGACTTTCGTCACTGTACAAAAAATACCATTGCTAAGGTAAGTAGTGACTCTATATCACTGTGAACTGCAATGTACTTCCTATATCCGGGTTATGTTTGGAATTAAGAGATTCTTTCTTCCCAACTAACCTGTTTTCCTACAGCTGAATTCTGGCTTTGTCATTTACATGCTGCATTATATCTATAAATGGCATTGATCATGCTAAGCAAGTCTGTTGGCTCGTACGTGCTGTCCTTTTTTTTTCCTCTTCCCTAAGTGGGGGTGATGATTTGCCATTCAATGCATAAAGTTATTCCTCGGATCAGATGAACTAATCACACTGCTTTATCATATACTACCGTTGCAGGGCTTGTTTGCTGTCTTTACTATATGCTTACACTGATAAGAACTCCCTACCTCCTCTCTATTTAAGTCAGAAACTCATATTTTTATTCCTACACTTTAATACCTAATGTGGAGTGGGTTCTGAATTCTACCAATCAATAAAATTAATTCTAAATCTTCAAATCCTGAATCCACTTTAGGATCGCTTCATGTTTACAGAAATATGTAATAAAAGCACTTATATAATGATAGAGTTACCAGAAGCATGCAATATTTATTCTGTACATTCAGCTTTACCAAAGGTTCCATAGTGATAATGATGTTAAAGGTTTTCTATCTGATAGAACCAGTCCAGGCTCCACTGACCCTTCTTGTCCAGTCTTCTTATGAACCCTTTGGGAAATTATGAACTATGTTATCTCAAAGAGGGGTTTCAAGTTCCATGTTCATTTACACTAAAGCTTTGTTCTTCTAACCAGGCAAAATAATTCAGTGATTTAAAAAAGTGATTAATGTATTCTGGGATGATTTATACTGACAGAATTGTGTTCTGTTTGGTGTTTCAGAGCTGGTTAGAATGGGAACACTTCTTGATGGGTCAATGTCAACGTGGAGAAGATGTAATCTACTGCATTTTCACCTTGAAGTGTTCTGATAATATTCTTCTCCTGAGTTCATTGTTACTTTTGAACCTCACAAATGATCACAGGATGGTACTGTGGGAACATATACTGAAAAACTAGAGTTTTCTGAACAGTAAAGACTTTCCTGCTATGTGGAACCTTTTAGATTGCATTTTTTGAGCAATAAAATCTTAAAATTTTTGAATATACCATATTTTTCTAATAGAATCTAGATACTAAGTTGTGAAATCTATTCTTGAAAACCTGCAAAAACAGGTTCTGTTACCAACATTCTTGGGCAAGTATATTCCTGCTTAAAGGTGGGGGAGTGAAATGAAGAGAGAAGGGGAATGTGCCAATATTTACAGAATGCACCCTCTGTTCACGATCATCTGTGGGCCAACTCTCAGCTACCACCTTAATGCTGTGGGCTTCCAAGTCTTCTATGGTACAGAAACACCAAGTCTCACCAAGGAAGGAATGTTCTGCCCCCAAATGCTACAATCAGCAGCAGAGCTAATGTTTGAACTTAACTATATGAAACAAAGATGTGATAAATTCATGGCACGTACGATTCCCTCTCTGAGTGACATGTTGCTCCATCATTTTGAGATAATGTAGAAATCAGTTTGGATCTGCTAAGCAGATGGTGATGGCTTTTTTTTTTTTACCATAGGCTTTAGTCACCTGAAGATTTTGGGTTCTACCTGTCTCCCCAGGCTGAACTTCCTCTATACTTTTTTTATTTGAGAGAGAGAGAGAGAGAGAGAGAGAGAGAGAGAGAGAGAGAGAGAGAGAGAGAGAGAGGAGAGAGAGAAAATGGGCTGTAAACACATGTGCCACCTTGCACATCTGGCTTTATGTGGGTACTGGGGAATTGAACTCAGGTCCTTCTGCTTTGCAGGCAAATGCCTTAACTGCTAAGCCATGTCTCCAGCCCTCCTCTATTCTTTTTATATATCATCTTTTTTACTGGAGCCTTGCATTCTATAAAATCCTGTGTTCCTCCATGAGCTGAACCTTTCCTCATACTATTCTCTTTGCCTTGACTTCCTCTTTGTTTACACTAAATTTCTTTTTTTTTTAAAACCTGACTAGACCCTTCTTAAATATTGCCACCAAAGTTATTTGTGAGCTCCCAGGTGTGTTCATGACACTTTGTCCTGGAGCTTTTCTATATTTTAATAAAATGTACTTGTCTCTTGTTTAGTGTTTTGAAACCAGGGCTATTATTAATCAATTTATAACTGATACGTGTCACTGTGCCTAAAATACTGCATACAATAAAGGCATTCCTGATGGACAAGGAAAAGGGTGAATGGACAGGTAGATAGAGCAATTCTGAATGAAGACTTGGGATGATCTAAGTGTTGCATTCACAGGATGGAGGGGTTGGGTGCTGCTCTCTTCTAACCCAGGGTCTCTATTTTCTGACATCTGATACTACTTATAAGATCCATCTTCACTTATAAGACTTTCAACACCCTTCTCCATCATCATCTCCACTTCCTAAGCTATTTGTAAATTTATATTAGAGCTCATTGTGATATTTATTATTTCCAAAGTATATGAGAGATATGAATATTACTTCATGTTTGCTAATGCCTTGGAAACTGCTAATTCTTTGCTATTTTATTCTGAGGGCTGTCATTATTTACTGTCTTTCTATAAAGACAACATAGAATTGCCTAGGTAAAGAAAAAGGGTAAATGTATGTACACTCAGAATGCTTGAGGGGAAAAAACCTTCTTTTCACAATTTAAATACTGTTGTACAGGTTGTACCCTGCACAAAGGCACCTAGACAAGAGCACATGGGTAGCCTGAAATCTAGCAGGCACCCCATTTGTTGAAGTTGACGCTCAGGATGCTGCAACCACCCAAATACTGTGTATTTCCAAATTCTCTCCGTGGCACAGTGCAGGGTAGAGAGGAGTTGACACTTCATATTGGGGGAAATGCTTACATTCCTCAAGCCTCAGTCTCTTTTCTAAATGTACACAATAGCACCAAGCCCTTCCCATGAGCTCATTAATTCCCTCATTCATTTATTCAGTCATTGTAAAACCTAACCAGGACCTAGCCTAGTGACTAAGAGCCTAGGCTTTGAAATTAGAGATCAAAAATAATTGTATATTATTATTGTTGATTATTATTTACTTTATCTGATAAAGGTTGAAAGTTTCCCAAAGAAGTTTACTAAAAAATACAAATTAAGAAACACCAATGGAGATTTATGCCACTCCCAAAAAGTAGAATGCAGGTTTTTTCCCACAAAGGTCTTGTTTTACCCACTTCAAAATAGCTCACAAGAACATTTTTTCCCACTTCCTTGGGTCATTCCCTTTCTGCTTTCTTCTCAGATCTCATGTGCTTGAAGGGACTAACTAGAGAAAAACTCCTAATATTTACAGTGGAGGATGAGTTAGAGGGAGAAAGTATCTTTGCTGCTGTTCTGGAAGAGAGTTGCATTCTGGGAGGATGCTCACCTGAGATTACCATATGGCAGCCTCTCTACTGCAGGTCTCTTATTGTTATAATAAGATAGTTTTTTTCCTGTGATATTTTCAGCTAAGCTTCAACCTCCCCTCTCCATCTCTTCTTCCCTCTTTCCTTCACTCTCTTCTGTACCTTCCAAAGCTTTACATCTTCCCAGCATTTTAATCCTATAACTGGTACTTAGTCAATTTTGATCTTATTCTTCTTACTTATGCAGCATCGAATATTATAACGTATTCTCTCAAATGTTACTCTTACACATCTTTCTTCATTCTTGTTTGGATCTTCAGCTGTTTCCTGGACTCTATCTGCTCTCCTTCCTTCCTTCCTTCCTTCCTTCCTTCCTTCCTTCCTTCCTTCCTTCCTTCCTTCCTTCCTTCCTTCCTTCCTTCCTTCCTTCCTTCCTTCTTGCCTTCCTGCCTTCCTTCCTTTTAGTTGTGTGTGTGTGTGTGCTTGTGCATGTATATGCAGATGTAAACCAGAGGTTGATGTAGTGTTCTCCTAGTCTTTCTCCACCTTAGATTTTTTTTGATACAGGTTTTCTTAGTGGACTCAGAGCTCACAGATTAAACTAGACTAACCAGTGATCCCTAGGGATACTCCTGTCTCTACCTTCCCAGCACTAGATTACAAGCATGTATCAACTCCTAGCATATTTATGTGGGTACTGGGGATCTGAATTGACATTCCCATGTTTGCACAGCAAGTATTTTACCCACTGAGCCATTTCCCCACCCCTTCCTTATTTTTATTGACTCTGATTTCATCCCTCATATGACTACCAGGCTGACCTTTCAAAGAAGCAGTATCTTTTCATGACCTATCTTCATCTGTTAGAATTTGGACTCTCTTCTTTCTGTCCTCTCCTAAGCTAGACCTACTATTCAAATGGGAATCAGATTGCTAATAAAATTTTTGAAAATTTAGGAAAAATTGTAGTTGCTACTTATTATTATTTTCCTTCCTCCAGCAGCTTAGAATCCCTACTTGCTTTCTTGTGGTGTAAGGATGAGGAGGGATGCTGTACTAAGAGGCACACTGAGTCATGAAAGGAGGGGCAGCCATGTCCCTGGGCATAGAAATTAAACTCAGCAGTATGATCTCTTCTTTTCTCTTCTTTCTGACACTTTTCGTCCTTTGCTTTGCCCTTCCCTTCTTCTCTTCCTCTCAGCATCACACTATGATGGCTACTGACCTTAACTGAGCATGCACATTGAGCCAGTGATGTGCAAAGCAAAGGAAGTAAATACCCATGCTATGTGGTGCTTGCTCATGACGTACATGTACTCCATCTCTGCTCAACCCACGTCCACCCCGCTACAGCTTTGCCTCCATTGTCACTGCGCAACTACAAGGGAGTCTGTCTTCTGAGCATGGATCTATCTTTCCCTCCATTGCAATCCTCCATTTAGTAGAAAGATTCTCCCATGTTTTCTCTAAGCTTTTACCATCACTTCCTTATCATGAGACTTATAAGGAAGGACTTGAGCTTCTTGGTATCACTTTTGTTTTCTTTGCATGTGATATGTTTGCACGAGTGTGTGTTCATGTGTATGTGTGCACCTGTATGTATGTGGAGGCCAAAGGAAAACCTCAGGAATTATTCCTAAGGTATGTCATCCACCTATTTTTGAGACAGGGTCCCTCATTGGTCTGGACCTAGCCAATTAGGTAGACTGGTTAGCTAGTAAGTTCCAGGGATCCTTCTGTCTCCACCTTCCCAGTGTTAGGGTTACATACATGTGCCACCACACCTGGCACTTTATGTGAGCACTGGGGATTTAATGGTCCTAAGTCTTATCAAACAAGCATTTTACTAACTGATTTATTTCCTAAGTCCCCTCTTCCAATGTGGACTTCCAGAGATGTACACAGTATAGGCAACTTGCTTCCTTTGTTAGTAGCATGCTACCCTGTGCATCCCTCACAAGATTGTATTTACTTTCTCGTGGAGCCTGGAAAATATACAATTTATCACCAACTACTTATTCATATGTATGTCCTGGGCTTTGTGATCTTCATTTTAGAGACTGCAAAATTTCTCATCATGTTGCAACTATATGGTAATCTTAATAATCAATTCTTCCTCTTGAACTTACAGACTGTTTTTGACTTTTTCTCTTGGTGAATTCCCAGAAATTAAAAAAATACATGGGCCCATAGTTATTAGAGCTTTTATATTAACAGCTTATAATCAACCAGATAATTCATACATACAAAAAACCCGAAGAAATTATGTGCCAATTTTGTTTTAGAGGTTATTAGTAAAGTTCCTTGGAGAATATTGAAATCTGTCTCAGAAGAAAGAATTAATAATGAAATACATGAACTGTCATTTATTATTTAATCTATGCTTAGCACCATAAGGAGGACTTCATTTTATTTTCACTGTTATTTTTCAATAAAACAAAGATTATATCATTATTAACCCCTTCTGTAAATAAAGAAATCAAGATTCCAGTAGCTTAAACAACTCCCTTGGGACTTATGTGGAGTCTGTATATACACTAAGACTGTTCCATTTTTAAACCTGTACTTGAACCATTAGGCCAAACACCTAACAAAGCTTTACAATAAATGAGTAAATGGATGAATGACATGACCCCCATGGTACTGACTACCTAGGTACCACTATCTACTTATTATAATGCCTGAAAAAGAGTTACCATGCAAACAAAAAATAGGTACCCAATCTGGGCAGGTTCAGCCCTGAGTCTAAGGATAGCACACAGAGATTATACTTTGGTTCTTGCTTGCCCATCAGGGTGCAACATGCCAACACCTATGAAACTGTGGAGTGAGCATTCAGCTTCAGGCCCTTTGTCATGATGACCTGTCTTCCTTGACTAAGAGGCACAATACTTTTCCATCACATACCCTTCAGTTCCCAATTAAATAACAGAATTTCTGTGCTAACAGTAAGTAATGAATGGTAGTAATAATCATACTTTTGAGAATGTAGATGCTGGTGATATGACTAACAATAGCTACAGTTTAATCAGCTTTCATCTAATATCTGTCATTTCATCAGACACTGTAAATGTAAAGTAGTGATGACATTGGTACATGGAGTGAACGCCTGCATTGAAGTTTGGAGCATGTCAATTAACTTTCCCAGGTTCACGTCACCTCTCCCAGCACTCACGTTCTTAGGACTCAGAATAGCCAAGGAGTGCTAGAATTTTCAGCATAAACATTAATTTCCCGACTTCTATAAAACCCAGTAACAAATTTCGGGTTTATCATCCTCCTTCAGATTTATCATTAGATTTATGCTTCAAATGAATGAGGCTGTCAGTTATTTTCAACATGGTTAGAAGCCTATGTTCTTGCAAACACTTTTTTGACACAGAAGAAAATATTATAACATATAAGAAAATCCATATCAAGGCCCTGTGTGGCAGTGGCAGGAAGATCAAGAGTTCAAGGCCTACCTTTGCCTTCTGAGTGCTGGGATTAAAGGTGTGCGCGAGACTAATTCCAGGTCAGCCTAGACTAGAGCGAGACCCTACCTCGAAAACCCCCCCAAAATATGTGTTCTGTCATTGGTAATAACAAGAGATTAGAGATGATGAAAATGTCCAATAAAATGTAATTATAAACAAAAAAAAGTATTCAAGGCCAGCCAAGGCTACAGAGTGTGTTGAAGGCCTATCTGCATTACATGAGACCCTGCAATGAAAATCAAAACAGCAAAACCTAATCCATCATTTCCTGAGTTGTGGTCATGTCAGAATGGGCTGGGCATCTGATCATTGTTCCGCTATCATTCTCCACCTGGATTTTTTCCTACAATGTGTTCTCTAGATTTCTCCACTCTGTGTACTTTTCTGACATCCATGATCTCAACCTCCCTTGCTGCAAGTATATGTTCTCTTTCCCAAGGAAAGGTTGAGCTTAGTTTAAAACCAGTATCAGAACTGCCTGACAGAAGCAGTAGGGAGAGAGCAGGGTGTTTCAGAAAGATGTTCATGTGATGAGCATCAGGGGAGGAAGATGTAGAACAAGCTCTAGGTCGTGAGGGGAGAGGAGATATTTAGAAAAAGTGTAACTGAAGGAAAAAGATGGAATCAAAAGGGGAAATCTAAATTTTATAAGCACATACAGTTCCAGATTAGTGTCTTGAAACCTATATGTGCAAACATTTGCAAAGTTATATGCCAATTTGTAAACCAATAAAATAAAATGCAAGTTTAAATTTCTGTTGTGCCATGTACTAATTTTCTGATCTTGGATTAGTTGTTGTCAGCCCTTTAGTCTTTACCTGTACCGTGGTGAAAAAATAACATTCCCCAAATAAAATACACATCCTTATAGAATATTATAAAAGGGATTCTAAATGCATGAATTCATTCTAGTTCATTATATCACCTTACCAAAGGCTAAATAAAAATAGGTTTTGTATGTGTGTATGTGTGGTGGCCATGGTGGTGGGTGGTTGTTCTGTGTATATGTGTGTGGTGTATGCATGCAGGTGTGCAGATGGGTTAAGCCCATGCAACAGTGTGCAGAGGCTGGAGGAGAATATTAGGTCTCTCTCTCTCTCTATTACTTATTTGTGTTCTTTTTTTGCTTTTTCTTTTTTGAGGTAGGGCCTTATTCTAGCCCAGGCTGACCTAATATTCATTATGTAGACTCAGGTGGCCTCGAACTTAGGGCGATCCAAGTACCTCTGCCTCCCCAGTGCTTTCTTGAGACTATTTTTCTCATGGACCCCTGAACCGCCATTTTTCAATTATTCTGAGATCAGGCAGGCTCAGTGAATCTTGGGTCTCTACCCACTAAGAACTAGGAGTTATAAGCACATGTGACCCAGTCTAACCTTTTATGTGGTTGTTTCAGAATTGAATAAGGGCGAATCAGGTCCTCTCAAGCCCTCATGTCTGAGAAGCAGGTGCTCTTATTCATTGTGCATCTCCCTACCCCCAACAGCATTTTGATGCCCATTGGGTGAGTTGCTTTCTGAAAAAATTTCTCCTTCAATTACAGATATTCCTTTTCCACTGATTTTATTCACTTATTTGTAGCTTTCTTCTTATGAAACAGAGGCATAACTTCAAAGAAAATCAAAATAATAATAAAAAAAACAAAGCCCTAAACCAAAAAGCAAAACCCAGAATGCAAAAACACACTATATCCAATGTGGACATCTGAATTTAACCTAAACTTGGTAAAACCTAGACCTTGAAGCCTAACCTGCTTCCAGATTCTTGTTAGATAGCAATCCCAAAAAATCGGGTTGGGAGGAGATAGTGGTAGAGAGCCTGAACACATACTTCAGAGCTTTTGGGAAGAGAGCCAAGACCTCAGGCGCTCAGCAGCTGGCAGAGGCAGAGCTGGGGCACCCGGAGCAGGTGCAGAGCCTTACCGTGGCATCTTCTCCAGCACAGTGGTGGAGGACCCGGCGCCCCCCTGGGTGCCTGTCCGCCCAGCCAGTCACATCGTAAACTTTGCGGTTGATCACCAGCCACTGGTCAGCCTCCTGAGAGTGTCTCTGGATCTCCTGCCAGCTGTACGTGTGGAGACTCTTCCTGGGCACCTCCTGCTTTGCATAGACCTCCGCTTTCCCGTTTGCTCTCGGTTTCCCGTTGGCCTGATGCGTGTCACCTAGGCAGGACCCACTCCTTCCTACACAACCCCCGTTCTCAAGCTTTTCTTCAAACTTCATGGTCACCGAATCCCTTGGGCTGACTGCTGAAATTCCTAGTCCTCTGATTGGACCACGAGAAGCCTACTTTTTCATCCCCTTCATTCCATGAAAGTTAGATGACTGCGCAGGACACCCTCAGCTGATGGACAGTCGGTGGTGGACCCCTTCCCAGCCTGGTCCTGCCTGCTCTGGTCTCTTAGGAAGCCTCTCTGCTCGGAGGGACGTTTAAATTCCTTTTCTTTCTTCCCTTCTCTACCTGCAGTCTGATCTCAGCAGCATCCTCCGTCATGGTTAAATGTCCCTGAGTTCAGAACCTGGGCCAATAGCAGTGCGGCAGGTGTAGAGGCTCCGCCCCCTGGAAGGAAGGGCTAAGCTCTGGGGTGACTTCACCTGTGGAATCAGAAAGGGCTGGGTTTTTGTAAATTCCACAGGTGAGCAAAACTTTTCAAAAAGTTTCCAGGATAACAAGAATGTTGGACGGATTTGGGAAATGTTCTTTGGACAGCTGGCAAATCGCAGGTGACCTTTTCAATTCTTGCAATGCCCTTAGACCTTTTTATTTATTTATTTTTCCCAAAGAGAGCAGCATTTTGCTTTAAAAAAATGCCCAGGTCAGTGTAAATCTTTCTTTTCTTTTGTCTTCTTCTCTCTCTTTTTTTGACCCGACTTCATTTCCCTTTGAAAACTTTCTAAATCTGTCAGCACGTGTAAAGGTAATAATCACATGCCAGTTTACAAAGTCAGTCACATGTTTTATCTCTTAATCCTCTCCTCACCTTGTTGGGAGGCTTGCAGGTGCCCCATTTGTTTAGTTGAAAACAAACCAAAGGTGGAGAGCGTCAGGTAACATACCATACCAGCCTCACCTTGTCAGCTGTGTGAATCCAAACGCTGTCACCTCTAATTCCAAGTTCTGTCTACATTCCTGGCGTTTGCAATAACTAGACTTGGTGGTTTTCACACCAGGCAGAAGTAAAGATTTTTCAAAGTGGTGGGACAGCTCTAGATTTTAAGAAAATGATAGCACAGTATATCCTGATGTTTGGGAAGCTTCTGAACTGAATCTTCAACACATCAATCCAAAATCCATAAAGAAATTTATTCCAGAACGATTTGTAACTGATAAAGTACAAGTGGCCTAAATCATAAGGATTAAAGCTGCATTAATTATGTATATATTGAATAGGATATACATATTTCAAAGTAAAATTTTAAGGAAGTTTTAATGGAATGCACTCACAATTACAGTATTACCAAGAAAAAGTTACTCAGCAAATTGTATTTATTGAATAATATGTACCAGAAAGGAAATCAGTCAAAATGTTGGCATAGTCCTTTTGGGATTGTAGTACTATTCATGATTATGTTTTTAAAATTTGTGGTAATTTCCAAGTTTTCTACAAATTAGTGA
>PVHP010007157.1:0-12187 GCA_004024765.1 Zapus hudsonius
TGACTAAATGCAGGAAAGTACCCTTTTATTGAAAAAGCTACAATTGGAGTTACTTAAGCTAGGAGAGTCTGTTTAGGAAGGAGTGGAGTAACTGCAGTTGAATCTGTTACCATGCTGCTGTCTTGGGCTCTGAATCTCTGGAATTCCAGAGATCTTTGCTTTTGCAAATTGTTGGACTGTAGGTGTCAGTGGGCATGCACTGTAATGTAGAGAAGGAAGGTGGACATGACTAGTTCTTTCCTTTCTGTTTCTTCTTGTCAGTGTTGTCTGTAACCAAGGGATATCCTTCATTTAAGTAGCAAATGTTGCTTTCAGACCCTGTGGATTTTGTTATTGTCTTTGTTTTCTCCAAGTTTCCATAAGTCCAACATCTGTTCTTCACTCCTGTATCCTAGGGGATGTTGGTGGCTCGTTCAGCTGTCACTGACTTAATGGCTCCCTTTGCTTTTCAGAATTTCAGCACATGCAAAACATTTATTTCAATTACACCAACAGAGTCAGTATGCCTTATGATACATGAATGAATTCTGAGTGTCGTAAAGATCAACAAGTAGAGATTACTAATTTTGGTATCACATGCTTAACATTCTCAGAATGCCCTCAAGTATGTCATAATTGTGATTTTGTGGGCTTTTAATTTTGCATAGTGTAATGGTTAGGTTTTGTTGTCAACTTGACCTTTTTAATTATCTTGGGTGGGTCTCTGATGTTGTTCACAGGAAGGCAGTCCTCTCAGTAGGGGGCAGAATGTAAGGAAGTTCAGGGAGTTGGAAATTAACATCCCTTCCTGTGTGGGCAGTGCAAGAAGGAAATTCTAGAGACTCAGGAAGCATTAAGTCTGGGAAAGGTTTGCAAGACCTCTGCCCTAAGGCTATATACAGGGGAAGAAATTCTCTCCTTAGCCCCCTGCTTGTTTTTTGCTTATGTGTGTGGTGTTGGGGATGGGTTTCTCTCTCTTCTTGGACCTGTGAAAGGGGGACAGCCTCTTGCACTATTATGGAACATCCCTTGGATCTGAAGCTTCAATAAATCCTTTCCTCCCATAAATTGCCTGGTTTGGAGATTCATCCCAGTGGTGTGTGGCTGACTACGACACACAGTACTATAACTTTTTTGTATAGTATCACACATTTGTATTCATTTTATATCACTTAACACACTTTTCTATTCATTAATACGATAGAAATAACAAGAATAAAAAGAATAATGACTGAAATAAATTAAGTATTAACCTTAATATAGATACTCTAAATGGATTTTCATATTTAACCCTCACTAGAATCCTAGAAAATTGACTGTCTCAATTTGATATGTAAGGAAATGTAATCGCTTACATAGTAAGTCATCCAAAAGCAAGTGAGATAAATGCATATTTGTGATTTGTCTCCTTCCATCTGTGCACGAGGGTCTGATGGCCTTCTCCTTCCATTCTTCTCTTTTCTGTGTACTCACATTTATTCATTAATTCAGTTTTGTTGTGATTTGTTTTGTGAAATAGTCTTAAACTTCCAATCCTCCTGCTTCCACCTAAGATTCCTTGAATGGCAGGGTGTGCCACCATGCCTACGCTCATTCATTCTTTATTTCAATAAGCCTCATAAACTGGAGACACAAAACAATCCCACCATCAAGAGCTTAGTTCTTCCTTGGGTGAGATTTTAGTTGAAAGAGTGTAACATAAAAGAAACAGAAGTTGTTAGGCATATGTTTGCTGAGTGTATCATGGGGACAGAACCTTGTGTCCCACCTTAGTGAGAATATGAGACAATTTCACAGGAGGATCGAGTTGAAAGAGGACATGAGGGCAGAAACCCTTCCCAACTTCTCCAGGGATCTGACTCTCAGTATAAGGCGATAGCCTTGCTACTGTGTGCTTTGAGATTATGAATAAAGGGGCCTTGATATTGGTAAAGCTTTCCTTATAGAAATGCACAGATTTTTGTTACAATTATAATGTGAATATTAATAGCATGATTATGTCCCAAGTATTATCATAAATTTTGGCATATATTCCCTTACACCCTAAAATGTTGTTAAATAATACTGTTATCACTATTTTCTGGGTAAAGAATCTGAGGACCAAGAAGATGAAGAAGTATACATATAGTCACACAGTTAGTGAGCACAAAACCACTGTTCATTACTGTGAGTTTTCTAGAACAATGGAGAAGGGACTCAATGGAGAGGGATACAGTAAGTTCTGTGCAGTCCAGGGCCCGGAGCTATTAAAGTTCTTAGACAGTCGCTGGAAGCTCTACATATATTTTTGCAATTTGGGAAACAAGGGAAGTTTATTTGATTTCTTCCATGTCTTCATGCTGTTTGCCTCTGATAATGTGATTGCCTTTAGCTAATGAAACTCCAAACTAGATCTAACTTTACAAAGAATTGTGGATGTGATATGGTGTGAGTGTGTGAGTGGAATCCATGCCTCCTCTTTATCTGATACAAACACAATGTGAGATTATCAGAGTTCCAGTGGGTGAGCACCAGTGTACAAACTTGTGTGTGCTAGGTCCAGTGTGTGAGTGCCAGATGGGTAACTCCAGTGAGAGAGTGCCAGGAGTGTAGCTGGGAGTTTTGATTATGGGATTCAAAAACGTACCTTTTCACATTTCTTTTAATCAGGGACTCTTTTGCCAATTCTAAATATTATTAAGTTTCAGAAGTTAGATGCCTGCTTGCCTAGATATACTGCTTGAGTTTTACGGAAAGTAAAGAAGCAGAACAGCAAAAATATTAATGGAAGACAAATTTCTGAAGGGTCTCAGATGTCTAGTGAAAAGCTTTTTAAGTAATAGATGTTCAGTAAATCCCTGTTGATGTAAAGTAAACCATATGCTGCAGTGATTTCCTATCTTAATCTTCTCTCTTTTTGTATGGATAGATTGGAAAATGCCCTTCAAACATTGACCCTGGCTCACTGCAGGTATTTTGGGTGGGGCCCACTAATCTATTACAGATTTCTCTTCTGTCATGTGTACTATCCGGTCTCAGGTTGACTTTTATCAGAGACACAAAACCACATATATTCCTGTGTGCAGTTCTTTCTTTCTTTATTTTAGCTAAGGATCCTAGACAGGCTTTATTGGTTTCACATCCTCAAACATCTCCCTCTTGTGTCAGCCCCAAGACATTAATCTGATATTTGTCACACAAGAGGTAGATTGTGCTGCTGGTATAAAATCAGGCATGTTGTCAAGTTCAGACCAATGAGATATAATAGGCATCTGACTGAGAGGGGACCCCTGGGAAATAAGGGAGTCTTCTCTATTTGTTAACCAACCTCTACCTCCTGACTCAAATGCAGTGTGAAGATTAGATGCCCTGAGTCTCATCTTGCTGTTTTGTGGGAATGCCAAGAAAATTATAGATATGCCATTGGAGGCTCCGACCTCAGTGAGGCAGTGAGATTCCATTAGAAATGTCAGCCCACAAACTTCTTGTTAGATGTCAAATAAAGCCTGTATCTGTTAAATCCCTTTAGTCATGTTTTATGCCAGAGCAAAAGCACATGAAGATGGACGGATGGCATGAGCTTGCCTGGTCACCATACCACGTCCCTCCGGTTGCTCCGAGCTGTTATCCGTCTTAGAATTCTTCAGAGAAATATTGTCTGAGGCAATGGGCATACATTTCTCAAGTTAACTCCTAGGTCTGCTACCCTACTCCTCTGTTTTAAATTATAGTTTATTTTGTGTATTCAGTATTTTAATAAGATGTATAATAGATACGCAGTAATTTTTGAATGAATTATATTTTCTTTCTGTGTATGGTACTGTGTTCAAAGCTAAAGAAAAATGTGAATGTAAAATGATGATTTAACTAAGTGATATATTCCAAAACTGACATGGTATTAATATATGTTTTTCTTTCCTAAGCACTTTATATTTGTTTCATCGAAGTCATAAAGATCCAATCATATGGGCTTGTACTAAAATCTTAAATGCTCTTGTGGAATTTAACAAATATGTATGAAATAAATATCTCATAAGCTGCCACCTCATTGTTGAATTTGAACTCTATGGCAATTACCTAGAATGGTGCTATCCTTATATTGTCTTTGGTTGATAAAAGTTCGTTTATAACATAACAAATATCAACAATAGTAAAATTATAAATTATAGCAATTGGTTTCATAGAGGGAAGAGGAGTACTTCTCTAGACTATTGATGATAATGTAAATTAGTAGAGAAATTATAAAATTACTCCTTTGACATGTTCAAAAATAAATTAAAATAAAAATATAACTGCCATATGATTCCTTCCTCAGGCTATGAGGTATGAAATCAGTATATGAAAGAGATGCTTGCTCTCCCTGGTTTGATTAATAGCATAATAAATTCACAGTAGTCAAGAAAAGGAATAAAAATAAGTACCCATCAGCAAATTGTCAAGAAAATAAAATGTGAAAAAATATATAAATTATATATAAATATTATATATAAATATAAATTATATATATATAATTTAGCATTTTAAAAAATGGGCATTATTTCATTTGAAACAATATGCATGGAACTGGAGAACACTATACTAAATGAAATAAACCAGGCACAAAAAGAAAAAAAATTCAATTATATGTGCAATTAGAAAAGTTGATCTTGGCATTTCAGATCATGAGAGAATGTGGCAATGAAGTTTTTATTGTAGTCTTCTGTTTACAATGTGCACCCATAATTTTTAATTACAAAATTGTATTGGCCTATGTTGATTGTACATAGCAATTGTTTCATAAAGGTATTTTCGTATAAGGATGTTATGTACTGACCATACATCACCTATTACATCCTTCCCCATTCATTATTCTCATTCATTTCTCCAGTCTCATTTCTTTATTCATGTCTTATATACAATTTTATGCAACTATATAAAATTTTGCATACACAAAAATGAGAGAAAGCACACATTATTTATCTTTAAGAATCTGATTTCATTTGAAATGATAATCTCCATTTGCATCCATTTTCATGCAATTAATTAATTTCATTCTTCTAGATGTCTGAGCAATAGCCAATTAAATGTAATTTTTTGTTTATCTAATTCATTTGTTGACAGATACTTAGGTTTTATTTTATAATTTGGCAGTTGTTAGAACTGTTGCAGTAAACATGGATATGCAAGTGTGATGGTTAAATTTTGTTGTCAACTTGACCGTTTTAGTAATCTTGCATGTGTCACTGATGTTTACAGGAAGGCAGCCATCACAGTAGGGGGCAGGATGTAAGGAAGCTCAGGAGAGCTAGAAACAGGCATCCTTTTGGGGGGGGCAGTGCAAGAAGGAAATTCCAGAGACCCAGGGAGTCAACAAGTCTGGGAAAGGGCTGCAGAACCCCTCCCTAAGGCTAGATAAAGGGGGAGAAAAATCTCTCTCTTCCCCATGCCTGTTATGTTGGTGTGGTATTGTTGAT
Source organism: Zapus hudsonius (assembly GCA_004024765.1). NCBI lineage: Eukaryota > Metazoa > Chordata > Mammalia > Rodentia > Dipodidae > Zapus > Zapus hudsonius. The sequence goes on from PVHP010007157.1 coordinate 5,412, forward strand.
GGATTTCTCTCTGTGCTTGGACCTGTAAAAGGGAGCCAGCCTCTTTCACCATTATGGAACTTCCCCCTGAACCTGTAGCTTCAAATCCTTTTTCTCCCATAACTGTGCCTGATTTGGAGATTCATCCTAATGACATGTGTCTGACTATAACAGCAAGTAGTGTATCGAATTAGAGTCCTTCAGGTAGATGGCCAGTGAACCCACAGTTTTTTTTTTTTCTTCTTTTTTTGACCCCTGGCTCCATGCTGTTGCTTCAGTACAGGTGGCTGTCATTTTATACCACCTGGTGGTAGCTCTGGGAAGGGTTTATCTCTGTCCCCTGGCAGCCACTGGCTACTCCTCAGAGCTCTAGCAGACACACCTGCAGCATTCTCTACAGATATCAACATTTGCATTAGTGTTTATTCAAACTTTCACAGGCAAAGAAGAAAGACACCACTGAAACCATTTCTAAACATTGAATGGAAGTTTCATGTGTCAAAAACGTCTTGGGCAAAAGTGGTTGTGTTGGCTGTTGTTTATTTTGAGCCAGAACCTGACCTCTAGATCCTGCTGCATTCTCCTGAGTGCTGGGAATACAGGTATGAGCAACAGGAAACAAAATTTTCCCGGGGGGAAAGCAGACACAAGTCTTCACCCCACATAGGACACAGATGGCAGGCCAAAATATGATTTTATAACAATACTAGTTCCATGAAACAGTGAGTTTATGGGGGGTTGCTTACAAAGCATAAGGAGGGGTTCTTTATAAGAACATGGAACCCCCAAAGCAGCCACTTTGATGAGGTTTCCTGTGTCAAGATTACTGCTTGGCTGCTCCTCCCTAGGACTCATGATGAGGGCTGATTTACAGAGCATGGGGACCTCACAGCAGCCACACCACCAAGAAGTCTCATCCCGCCCTGAATAATGGCTTCCCTTTGGCCACGTTGTGAGGCTCCTTGTCTCTCTGTGTCCTGGAGTATGAGACACAGAACAGCACTTCAGTGGGGTTCACTATGTGGGATTGCTCCTCCCTTGGCCTCAGGGTGAGGCTTACTTACAGATCAGGAGACCCCAAAGCCCTTCAGCGGGGCTCATGACATAATTACCCCCACGGATGGTCCTTCTTTAGCCTCAGGGTGAGGCTTACTTACAAAGCATGGAGCCTGCAGAGATACCACCTCAATGCCCCTTACTGTGCTTGATCTCTTCCTCTCTATATGCTCTATCTCCCCCCAGAGATCTTGAGTGTTACTGTATACAGTTGGTTTAGGGGCACCTAAATCTCAGGTGGGGGTTTTGTGGGTCTGTGGCTTAGTGGGGGAGTTGCAGTGCACATCAACTCCCTGTTCGACCATGGAGCTGGGTGAGCAGAGGCTTGGAATAGCTGTGAGCCAACGAGAGATGAACACTCTCGGGAGAACACGGCAGTGGGCAGTTCTCGTTTATTGTATAGATAAAGTTGTTTATATAGAGGAAAAGGCAGAGGTAGGGGCATAGGTAGCAAGTGGACTGGTAGGGGCAGGATCTGTGGGCATCTCATGAGTTGATTGGTAGGGCCCTTTGGATGCCTATTTTGCATAGATAAATTGAGGGGGCTACGTGACATATAGAATGGTGATGTCAGCAGAGGAAATATAACCTTATTGTTTAGGTTTTGTTATTGCAGCTGGACTGAGTTTTGGCCTTGAATTGCCTGCTTATCTCAGGGCACAGCTGTGGCCTGCCAGGGGGCTGGAGTGTCCAGGATTCGCTAGAGATCATCCGGGTCCTCAGACTGCCTCGTCTTCCTTAACAGAAGGAGACAGTCCTGGAAGCCTGCTGGTCTCAGCAAAACCCTGTATCTTCCATGCCCTTTTAGGAGGATACCACAGGGGTTTGATGATGCTCCACACACCTCTACTGAATTGACCCAGCTTCTTTAGATAAAGCTGGTAATAGTCATTTACACTTTTCATTGTGGTGGACATTTGCCATACAACACCTCATATACTGCTTAACACACTCATGCAAAATACCGAACCCAGAAATGATGACTGAATATTAGTAGGAACTCCTTGATATTTTTCATCATGCTAAACATTGATTTTGTGAGAAGGTAGGGAAATTTGAAGTATTTATTTCTCTGTAAGGACTTACCACATCTTAGAAACTTCATAGTATCTCTCTATAGAGTATTTTGGTTATATACTGGATATTTGTCTTTTTAAGTTTTTCTGATGTTGTAAAATGTTAAAAGTAAGAGAAAGAAAATATGATCACATAGAGGTAGAAATTAGAATAGTAGAAGCTGGCTAGAAGATGGCTGTTTGGGTCTGCCTCTGATGATCTTTCCAGTAAGGAGGAGCTGAAACAGTGGGATTACTTGAAGGTGGAGGCTCCCCAGAGGCCTCTCACAGTGGGGATGGGAGTCATCTGATCACTCAAGATCATAGGCTGTGTTCCTAATGGATCTGAACGAAAACCTGAGAAGAATCCACAAGGCTAAGGAACATAAGCCCTTGCATCTAGAGGCCCTGAAGCTGTGTGAACCAAGTGCCAACTAGCTCAGCCTGAAGACCAAGAGGCAGCAGTGGATGGAGCAGCTGGGTACCTCTGAGGAAGCATCAGCCAAGACCTGAGCATCAGAGACCAATGAAACACAGACCTGGTTGGAAGAAAGTATGGTCACCAGGGGCTGAAAATTGTGGACAGCAAGAATGGGGGAGGTTGGTTGCCAGGTGAAAAGGTACAGTTAGACAGGAGGAATAGGATCTGCTATTTGGCTGTACAGTACAGGGTCTATATTTACTGATGTATATTTCATGATAGCTAGAAAGAATACTTATTTAGGTGATGGATATAATTTCATCTTATTCGATCATTTTTTGGAGCTGTGCATGCATCAAAACATTACATTGTGTCCCATAAATTGTAGAGATAATGCCCATTACAATGAGAAAGGGAAAGGAAAAGAAAGAAAGTTTCCCTAATTCTGAAGGCTGGAATGTTCTAGATCATAACTGTTATAAGGGTAATCAGTTACTCTATGATTGTATTTGAGGCTCACTCCAACAGAAGAAATTCATGCATGATACTGAAAACCTAGTCAAAACCTTGTGGTTTGGGTGAGGGTTCATAGGCCCAAATAGACAAGCTACTGCTTTTGTTTGGCTAAGTGGATATGTTGTGGCCATCATGCACATCTAAATACTCACATTTATGCCCGTAGATTGGTTCTGCTCTCACTTTTGATTAGAAAAGCTTTGTAAAGATGGCAAGGACTATTAGAGAGTCTTGAAACTCAACAAAGTCCTGAAAAGAAGTAACCGTGAAGTGCTCAGCACTAAATGAGATATCTCTAACACACCTGGTAAGCCTCAGTGAACATTGAGGAACAGGTGGCAGAAAGAACATAAAAGCCAGAGGGTGGGGAGGAGAGCTTTGGGCTGGGGTCTCCCAGAAACAGGGGGGAGTGTTTTGGGCTGGGGCCTCCCAGATAGAAAGTATCCATTGCACTCATGACCTACAGAGCTGCTGTTACTTGCACAGTATTGGGCTCATCAACACAGGTCATAGATACTGAAGGAAGGATGGCAAGATGTCAGAACAGAAGGAGGACTGATTGGAATAAGGGTTGAGTGGAAGGGGCATGAGGGAGGAGCAGAAAAGACAGTAATGGAGTGATTAAGGTCAAAAGACATTATAAACATGTATGAAAATTATCCCTCCAAAAAGACCAACAAAAGTAACCAGCAGGTTTCCTGTTTCTGAGGGTTTCTACCTGGTTGATGAGTTGTCTGGGGAGAAGCAGCAGTGTGTCCCCATAGGATAGATCTAGAAAGGCAAATGTGGCCTGTCATCACCAGCCCCACAACACTGGGATGAATCTCCAAACTAGACATGATTTATGGGAGGAAAGGATTTATTAAAGCTACAGATTCAAGGGAAGTTCCATGATGGCAAAAGAGGCTGCTCCCCTTTCACAGGTGCAAGCAGAAAGAGAAACCCATCACCAACACCACACCCAACACCTACAACAGCAAAGCAGACCAGGGGTGAGGGTGAGGGGGAGAGGAAAGGAGAGAAATTTCCTGCCCTTTATGTAGCCTTAAGGTAAGGTCTTGAAACCTTTCCACAGACTTATTGGCTTCCTGAGTTTCTGGAATTTCCTTCCTTCCATGCCCACACAGGAAGAGATGCTAATTTCCAACTGCCCTGAGCTTCCTTATATCCTGTCTCCTACTGAGAGAGCCGCCTTTCTGTGAACAACATCAGAGACCCACCCAAGATAATTAAAAAGATCAAGTTGACAGCAAAACCTAACCATCACAGGGCCTAAACCACTTCAACTTCCTCCAGCCCTTTAAACAAGACATACATCCATTCAGGAAAGAATTCCTCTTTTCCAAGAGGCCCCATGACTTAACGCCCTCCACAGAGATTACATTTCAGCATGAAATTTTGAGGCATACACATTTAAACCTCAGCAGCTGTATCCTGCTTCTCCAATGTTTTATTTTCACATTTTCTCCCTCTTCCATTCATCGTAAATTTGCCAATACTCTCTCAGTTCTGCACACGTGTTTTTATATCAGAGGTCTTTAAGTCTTGGTGATTAATATATATTACATAAATAATATATAATCTGTCTAAGCATAATTTATAGTATTTCACAAGCTGTCCATTACACTCATTCTTTCAAATCAGAGTAATCAAAGCCAGATAATTATCTTTCCTTCCTTTTTATTTGACTTTCTGACATAATCCATGTCTTGTATTTATTGTTCTCTCCCAAGCCTGTCACTCTTTGTAGTTGGGAAGCAGGGATGGTGGAATTTGTCAGAGAATGGGGACTGTCCAGAAGGGTTGGAAATGACATCGATTTGTGCTTGCCAATGATAATAAAAAGGAAAATAAGTTGTTCCGACCAAAAGATGATTGTACCTGACAAGCCAAGCTTGTGGTTCATTAATAATTAAAAATATTTCTGTGTTCTGCTACTGATGGAATATTTAATCACTTGTTCAGTCAATACCAGTGTTACATTTATTATTTATTAAAGATAAATGTAGTGTAATGGCCTTGAATTGCAATGTGTTACATTGAGATTATGAAGGGCACAAAAACTTGATTTATTATTTAGGAATTGATTAAACTCCTCTAAGTGATCTCGATGAGTAGAATACCCATCAAATCTCCACTGTGACACAGGATTTCGGTAAAATAAGAGAGAGAGAGAGAGAGAAAGGAAAAGGAAAAATTGTTGGTGGATAGTATTTAACCAACTGGATTTGGGAAGCTGAAAACAGAATTGAAAGAAAGGTTTTGCTTCAAGGGTTAATTTGAGCTTCTTAGAAGGGATGGCGTACGTTACCCAAGAGTGATCCCCACACTGCCCACCAGTGTCTTCTTCAAGGTTCCTGTGAGACTGTCCCAGGCTCTTGCTTTAGCACATGCTGCGAGGTCATTGCAGCTGAGCAAAGCCGCATTCAAGAACTTCAGAGTCAGATGACTCTTTCCTCTCTCAGGAAGTGCTGGGGTTTCTAAGCGCTTTATCCATGCTTCATATCTGGGTTTCTGGGCCTTTCGAATGTTTATTTCAAATAAAAAAGGCCAAATGTCAGAAATAATGGATGGGCTTTTCTTCCATTCCTGTTTGTTTTTCCTGCCACGAGGGCTACCAGATGTGAAAATTTTGAGCTGAAAAATCACCTCTATCCTCTTTTTGGAAACTAAACATTATTTTAATTAGAGGGTGGAAATGACACCTGTTTATTGTAAAGATCTTTTAATACTTTCATTTTAAAAGATGTCAGAAGGAGAGAGGGAAATTTTGAAAAAAAAATGTCTGCTGGGACTATCGGGACCCAATCCAGCCCGTGAACTTTCCTGTTTAGCTTTCATAATGTAAATTTTTCTCAATTTAAACTTCATAAAATGTATACTCTAGGTAAGGATGGAATGCAGGTATTCTCCAGTACATTCATACCCTGCATATGGCTCAGCTAGTAAGACAGGATTTAATTTGGGGCTGTGGCCGTTATCTTAGAGAACAGATGCCTTGAGTCACAGTACATACTACAGAGGGCTTCTTCATTTCCCAGAGCATTTAACAGTCATAGCTGTTGCAGTGCGGGAGCTCAGTTTTTGGCACACAAATGTTCCTGTGGGAAATTTATGGTTTTAGAACATCCAGGGGCCGGGGAGAGAGCTCAGTGGATGAAGTGCTTGTGGTGCCAGCATGGAGATTATTAGTTCAGCTCCACACGACCTATGTAACCATTGGGTGAGCATGGGAGTCTGCCTTCTATCCAAGCATTCAGGAGGTAGAGACAGGGTGTCAGACAGCTAGACTACACAAACTGCCTAGCTCTTAGTTCAAGTGCGAGAGCCTGGCTCATTGAAAAAAAAGTGGAGTGTGATGGAGGGAGACAGGTGATGTCACATGCAGGTGCACATATGTGCATGCACAGACACACACGCACCACACATGTGCATGCATACATACCTATGTGCAAAAAGTCAAGCAATGTGATTTCAGAGGCTGGAGAAATTGCTCAGTGGGTCAAGTGCTTGATGCACACACCTGAAGACCTGAGTTCAGATCTTGCATATAACTGAGTGAGGCAGCATATGGCTGTAACCTCAGCACTAGGGAGACAGAGACAGTGACCCCAGGGCTTGCAGCCTGATTAGACTAGACTAAACTGTAGCTCCTGGTTCATTGAGAGACTCTGTCTCAGAAATGAAGTGTGGGGGGAGGGTCGAAGAGCAATCAGAGAGGACACCTGAGGTGACTTCTGAACTCACAT
>PVHP010007157.1:12287-57973 GCA_004024765.1 Zapus hudsonius
GGGGGGGTAGTGGTAAAACTTGATAGAAAGAAGGAAGGAAGATAAATCAAGGCATAATTTCATTGGAAACAGAGCAGGATATAACAATCCTCCAAGATGAGAATCTAAACTCTTCTTTAAAAGACAATATTCAAAAGCTATTTTATTGAATTTTTATTTTGTAATATTTGCAAACTTGTAGTGAACACATGCTCTATCTACGCTCATTACCTAGGTGATGGGTGAAGAACGAGGACTTGGAGCAGGACTTTCAGATGCCAGGAACAATGCCCTGAACCATGACAGAGCATGAACGCTGCTCCACTCTCCTCTAAGTAAGAGGGACACTGAGTTCTCGCTGAGCTTCACTGACACAAGCCAACTGCTTGGGTTTCTTCCACATCCTTGTATCTAATAATCCAGGTGTGGATTTGGCTCTCCGGGATCATTCAGAAAGCTTGAGTTCTTTACACTGTAGCTGTTCTCTGACACCCAGAGTTCAGCACTCAAAAATTAGTTACCATTGCTTTTTACTAGTAAGACTTCCATTTAGACATTCAAATGATATTTACTTAAAGAATTTAAAATAGCATTTTAAAAATCTTTTATTCTCTGGCTAGGTTGGAGATCCTGATATAGAAAGAGACCCACCTCTGTCCACCTCAAGTGAATGCTAGTGCTTTTCAACTTTTTTTCTCTACCTTTCAAACTTTTTTGGTTTTGGATAGAGTGTCCAATATCCCTCTTGGCCTCAAACTCTGTAGCCGAGTATGACCTATAACTTCTGATCCTCCTATTTCCACCTCCCAAGTGCGGGCTTACTCGATGAACCCAGGGCTGAGTCCACTGCAGGCAAGTACTCTACCAACTGAGCTACAGTATCTGTCCCCTCACATTCCCTCTTTCACTATGACTCTCCTAATTTAAACTCTCTCCTTTATTTTGGATTTATCCTTAGTATCTGTGCAATGTGTCCTGTGTGCCTTTTCAGTGACAGATGCTTTTCCAGGTGCAGGGTGTGTCTGTGAGGCATAAAGCATCACTTTCTAAAGAGTTTGAAGTGTATTAGCACTTGAGTCACCAAAGGCAGCAGTGGAACACACAATAAAGCAATAAAAAGCAGCAATTATATTTTCCATAGTCATAAGTGCTATGAAAATAATTAAGCCAGGTAGTTTAGTAGAGAGTAGAAAGATGGTCATTTAGGTTTAATAGTCAAGTGAGGCTCTCTGAGGTGGAGTATGAGAGCCGAGGTCTGAACAGCCTGAAAAAGCCAGGCAGGCAGAGGTCTCTGCCTAGAGAGAGCTCTTCATTCTCCCATTAAAATTGAAAGCCAGTGCGACAAAGCACAGGTGAGATACGATTCCTCCGTCTTATTTCTAAACACAGACATGAGGCAATGAATGTGTGGTGATATTCGAAAGTGAAAGCCTATGAGGAAAGCTATGCATGAGGCCAGGGGTGGGTGTGCCATCAAGTTGATTGGTAAGAGCAAGATTGGTTGACCTTGAGGAGTCCATTCGGAAATCATGCCAAGTGTATCTCAGGAAAGGAAAGCAGAATAATTAGCAAACACGCTTGTCCTCACCAACTGATTAGGGTCTGAGCCCCCTGCATTCATCCTTTCCACTGAGTTCTTGACCCAAACTCAGAGTTTGTTTGCTCATGCCTTGGCACCAACAGTGACACTTCGAGGCATGAGGCATGACTGGGAGAAGAAAGAGGTCACCATCACACTGGTGCCATGCCCACAACAGCCTGAACCAGAGACCCAAAGGATCAGAAATGGTGCATTGCATACAGAGTGACACCCAAGAGATTTGGAGAAGCTGATCAAGGGGCAGCATTTCTGTGGCCTATGATGGTTGTATTGTATTCTAAAAATTTTGGAAAGAGACTGGGGCTATAAACCAGGGTGACCTTACGATCCGAGTGATGTTTTAAACAGATGTCTGTTTCCCAATGAGAACTGCTTGCCAAGAGTAGGAGGAGCAGATCCATGAACACCTATATGTCACGTCAGCCCATCTTGTTTTCAAAAACATTGTTTTACTGGAAGCAAGTCACCCTTGTCTTTTATAAAGTTGCATATCACTCCTTTGCACCACTACGAGAAAGTTTAGTCACACAAAAGAGAAATGCATTCTTCAAAGCCATTCTCCTCTCTGGAATGTAGTCCAGCTTCTGAGAAAGCTTGCCAAGTACTTGGAAGAGCAATCTCCAATGCCCCAGTCAGCAGTCATACTGGGAGGCTGAGTCCCTGCCTCCCAGCTCTTTTGCTTTTATTTTGGAATGGAAATTGAAGCAATAGGTACGATGTGGGATATATAATTTGTATGTGGAGGAGAGTCATATTTATAAGTATGTTTGTGCTCATTTGCATAGGTGTATGTGGAGGTCAGAAGTCGATGTCCACTGATCTACACCTTACTCATTGAGCTAGGCCTCTGGCTTGAACCCAGAGATCACTGATCCCCTCTAGTCTAGCTGACAGTTGTGTTCAGGGATTCCCTATGTCAGCCTCCCGGAGCACTGGGAATATAGGCAGCTAGGGATCCGACTTGTATGGCCAACACTGTATCCACTGAATCACCGTGTCCCAGCAGTGGTAAGCATTAACAACAACGTACCGTGATTCACAAGCTTTGCCCAGTGATAATGCTTCTCATCTGATGGTATTACATTTGGTAAACTCAACAAGTGGGATCAAAAAAGTGTAATATCACATGGAGGTGGTGGATAAGACAAACAAATTAACAGTAAAGTGCATTATACTTCAGTAGCAAGGAAACATGTGGAAAAGCTAATAATAAATGTGTCTGCTTTCCCTTAGGCTCAGCTCCAAATCCTCATTGCATGACCTTGCTTGTGAGTCAGTAGAGGGCTTTCGGGGGATACTGAGAAGGGCTTTCCTAACTGTGAGATGGCCAGGGCGGGTATGAGAATCAAAGAGTGAATAGTTCCTTTGGATTATATATATATGAGACTGCCACTCATATCCCATGGGTGGACTTATCTGAAAAATATATGCCATCGTTTATCTGCAATACAAAATTAAGTGTAGATTTTTGATCCCTCTCCTGATTTCAAACTGTCTAGGACCAGTGAGTGTCAGTCATGGTGACAGCCACACCCAGGCCTCATACCAGCTGCTTCCTCACCCTCTAGCAGGTGTCTCTAATAGTTAGCTCTCAGCTACGTCCTCAGATGGGCTTAAGACTGCAGCAGGATGTCTGTTGTGTGCAGACTTCACATCTCCCAAACATGAATCTGGGCTTTGAGAGGAGAGGTTCTTCTAAATACTTTATTCCCCCTACTTTTATTTACTCTAAACTAGAGGTTTGATGAATCCCTGCATTCTCAAATGATCTTCCCTCTAGTGTTTTCCTCTGCCTAAGCTTATAGTTATTATATACTAAATTTGCATGTTCAAATTTGTAGTATAATTTCTCTGCTCTAGATTGGCCCTGAATAATACAATTTGGACATTAATGCAATGTATTGCACAAAAGATTCATTCCCCAAGCTACCGTAGAGAAAATATTTTATACTATTATATACATATTTATCTCTGTATGGAATTCAAGTAAGGAGTGAAAAGTCACAGAGTTCATGAATAATGCAGGTAAAATCTGTCAAATGTTTGTACTTCTCTACATTTAAATTTTCCTCAATTATCCTTGCAGGCATTAAATCAAAGGCGATTTACACATTTCCTCTAAATAATTAATATGTGACCTTGACATTTATAGTGATTGTTTTTACTGATCATGCCTTGTGACTGTGACCAATTCATTATTTCAGAATTATTTCCCACGTTAGAAGTAGGATATTGAGGCAGAAAATTACTGTTGTGGGTTAAATGGACTCAACACAAAATTTCACATCTTTAGCTCTAGCCCCCAATTATTTAAAAATGTTACCTTATTTGGAGACAAGGCCTTTCCAGCAGTAGCCTATTAGGGCAGTTCTGCTCTTGTATGGATGGTGTGCCAATAAAGAAGAGACATTTGAACACAGAGACATGCCTTAAGGGAACATAGGTTAAGAGACAAAGGTAGAAGGCAGCCGTCTATGCCACAGAAGGAAGTCTGGAAAATGATTTTGTTATTCTCCTCAGAAGACTCAAACCTTCCAATCCCATGTTTCAGGACTTTGAGCCTCCAGAACTGCAAGACAGTATATTTCTGTTGCCTAAGCCACCGAGTCTGCGGTTCTCTGTTATGGTAGCTCTGGAAGACTAGAGTCAGCCTTACATGTTATCCTGCCCATGAGAAGAAGATGGTGTGGGGGTCCTGTCAGATGATTTTCTGGCAATGGAGAGAGACGTGAAAGCACTTTTACTAGTCTATTCTTACAAGAAAAAAAAAGCATAAGGAATATTTGGTCTTGCTAAAGTAGGAATGCTGCAAGAATTTATAACATGGTTCAATACAAGATTAATGAATTTCTTGGCTTAAGAACTTTGCCATTGGGAGGTCAATAAAACCAACATTAGTATTGCATAGTGATTGGTTTAAAGCCAGGATTTTAGACCCTCTTCCAACATTACTGAATCAGAATATCCAGTCCAGCATATATCGTAGGTGATAAATGTTTATATTGCCCACCACACAGAGAGGGAGGGTATCTTTCTCAGAGTTTACTGTTCTGAGTCCTAAAGCAGTACTCCAGCCTAGTGGAGCGAGCTGGTTGAAGCACTAGAAATGTCTCTTTGAGTCACAGCTGGTTTGAAATCAATTACCCGAAACTGAAATGCCTCTCAAAACTCAGTAACTTAATAATTGCTCTTAATTGTTTCAATGTGATTTCATTCCTACCTACTTGTTACTTAATAAACGGGCTGTCCAATCGAGGAAAATCTTTCTGTTTTAACACTGCAAGATTTGAAGAGACAGGAGACTCACATTCAGGGTGTTGCTGTGGGTATTTCTACATGCCAGCTAAGAAGATGAATCAAGTAAGAAATACACTCCTCTCTCTCTCTCTCTCTCTCTCTCTCTCTCTCTCTCTCTCTCTCTGCTGTTAGTATACTTTCATCAAGTTAAGATTTGTCTTTAATGAAGTTAATTAAGCAGAATTCTCACTTAACACTTCACATTTTTTTCTGCTAGAATTAGTATTGGAATTCAATACTTCAGTATTCCATATTATTAATAAATTTTGTGATATAAGGAAACCCTTCCTTTTTATAATTGAAATTGCATACTTTTGTTTTAATACGAAGGAGCATTGAGAACTGTCCTTTGGATTTTGACTAAGAAAATGATAAGAAATAGGTTGAAAAAGAACGAAAACTTTACCATCTTTAGTGACTGGATTTGGAGAATGAGTGTTGGGAGAAAGAATCTTTCAGTCACTGCTATGAGGAGTACAAATCTATAAATAAAAAAAGTATGAAAGAAAAAAGAAGAATAAATGAAAACAGGTATTTTTATTTACCAAGTTAATAATATATTAGCTAATTTTGGCAGTATTTACTAAACTTATAATTGTATACATCTTTCTTTTCAGGAGGTAGGGTACATACATCTTTAAACCCTGGAATTGGACTTTTACAAATGTATTCTAGAGATTCATTTACTTTACTTTTTATTGCAGCCTTATTCATGAAGGCAAGCACTTGGACCCATCAGTAAGAATTAATTAAATGTAGAAGGTTTGGAAAGTGTATTTATACAAACACAGTCATGGTTTGATCCAGGGGTCCCCAACAAACAAATGAATGTGTTCTGGGTAATCAATCCTCAGCTGATGGCAGTCTGGATTTTATAACCTCAGTGGAGCTGTGTTGTTTGGGGCTGGCTTATGGGAATTATAAACCAGCTTCCCCTTGCTAGTGTTTGGCACACCTTCCTGCCGCTATTTCTGGTGCTGTGGTCCAATGTCCACCCCTCTGCTCATGCCATCATTTTCCCTGCCAGGATGGAGTCTCCCCTCGAGTCCATAAGCCAAATAAACCCATTCCTCCACAAGCTACTTTTGCTTGGGTTCTTTCTGCGCAGCATTAGAAAGTTGACCGCAACAAACACAAACTCTATTTTTATAAAAAGAGGACACCAATTGTATCATTTGAGTTGCTCCTTCTTCTGTAAATATATCTCAAAAGATGCAACACAAGCAAAGAGGTTGTAAATTAGGATAAGATTTTTGCCATATACTCTAATTTAATTATGATTTTGAAAGCATTTGGATAAAATCTGAAGATCAGAGAGAGCTGGGATGTCACTCACTCACTGGAGTACTTGCTTTTGCATTCACAAATCCCTTGGATTTGATTCCCAAAACTGCACACACCTGTAAATTCAGACCTCAGGCATAGAGGCAGGGGCATAAGAAGTTCAAGGTCATCCTCAGATGCAAAGTGAGTTCCAAAAAGCTAGTGTTGAACCCACGAATGCAAAGAAAAGACAGACTCAAATTTAGACCAAATTGAAGCAAGCTGTATTTGTGCACACAGGAGCTGGCCAGCAACTATCTCACCCAAATGCAGGGTTCAGGAGACCAGCAGCCAACAAAGGAAAAGTGGGGCTTTTATTTCCAAAACCTCAGAACATATTTCAATAAGGAATTTATCAAACAGGAGTGCAATTAGGCAGGACTTACAGAGGTGAAATAATGTAGTTAGCTGTAAATTCCATGTGAGTCAAAATAACTAGATAACCTCTTCAAAGTATAAGCAATTTTAAGGCATGTTTATCCATGATCTTTGCATCTGTTCTCCCTGTCTGTCTCTCAGGGCAGCACTCTTCCCTAGTATAAACTATCCTCTCTTGTCTTATCTTAGGGGGGAGAAGTTTGGCCTCCCTGTAGTTAACTCTTTTACAACTTTTAGCCATTAACCCTTTTGCCCTGTTGGCATTTTCCTCTTGATGGCCTGGGTCTTTTTATGGCCTAGGAAGAGTGATAGCATAGTCAGGGTGGGGAGATTTGTGGGAGGGGCAGAGCACACACAGAGAAATTCCAGACCAGTTTAAGGTATGGTCAGATCAAGCAGAATTTTGCTGCAAAATAGTTTTAAATTCCAGGATGGCATTTCTCTGGTTCTTCACTAGCCCAGGAGATATGATCTCTTTCAAAACAAAAATAATCACTTAATTAAATTTCAGGCCTTGGCTATACCTAACAAGTATTGAATTTGACTCCCAGCATCACAAATTAAAAATAAATTAAAAGCACATGCTACTGAAATAGCACATAAACCAACTGTAATAGTCTGTGACATGAGGTGGGTATTGCAAGGATCCAGAAAATAAATCTGGTTGTTATTGTTTAGTCTGCTAAAACCAACGCCCAAATTCCTGCCTCAAGTGTAATGCTGAGACTACACAGTGTATTTGCTCTAAGTATATGCATGGAGAAAGGTCCACACTGTTAATGTTCAGGGATGACATCACACTTCTGAAATGTAAGGAGCATCTATTTTGCTTGTTTGGTTCCCCCAGTGCTTAATGTTTGCACTACCAAGCTGTGCTGGGCAACTTCTACAGAACAAACTGCATGAATGATGAGAAACTCCTACTGTCCCGAAGAATCTACACATGGTTTTATTTCATGCCTCAGGGCCTCTTAGCTACTCTCTACCCTCCAGTGGTAAACTCCCCACATCTTTGCAGTGTGGCAAGCTGCAGGTGCTAGCTGCCCACAGGACATACTCCTGTGTTATTTAGCATCAATGAAAAAGATTCTCCATAGTTAATAAAGGTTATTAGTCAAGACAGAAACATTAGATTACATTTGAAAAAATGTGTTCTAGTCATTTTCTAGTATTAAGAGAAACAAAGTAAGACACAGTGAAGAGATAATATAATATCTTCTTGTAAAGCATTATTAGAGACAGTCTAAGGTTTACCTCTTAAGAAAACATAATGTCATCTCCTTTCTCCCCATATTAGTCAAGACATAAATTCACATAGACAACAATATTTGGCTCTCATTCAAACCAACCATCCTGTTTTGTACTACAAGCCCGTGAGCATCCCATAAGCAAGCCTTCCTGGCCTCAGGTACTTTCTGAACTCTTATCCTAAGAGACAGAATGAGTCTTACTTGTGGGACTGGAACTTCTCTGTCTCCCACATGATCACTTCCTCCTTCAGCTATGTTGCAGTGTTTTGGTTCACATCTTGGTAAATGCAAAGCCAAAATAAGCCCAGCCAAGAAATAAAAATGTAAACAAAAATGTATTACTTTCAGCAAGTAAAGACAGCATGTGAGTTATTTGCAAAGCACTTCCCTCCTTAAGGAAAAGAAACAGGAGATTTTTTTTTGGAACCGGTTTTTATTCACTTAAGAAAACTCTTTCGACTGGACAAATTTCTGAGCATGCTTAGTTAAGGAGTACATTTCTGACCATAAACATGCAGTTTAAGGTCGTAATTTACTAAGGTGAGCTGACAGACACACTTTCAGGCACACTTATCTCAAGGTAATAGAAAACATGGTTTGAGAGGTTAAATTGCACTCCAGAATTCCTCTGGGCATGCGCAGCCTACAACATTAAGTTTTAGCTGAAAAACAAGAAAAAGGCATCTTGAACTTGTTCTAACATAAGAGATTTCCCCTAAAGGTGTTTGCCTCACTTAATGAATAACAAGGCAATGATAGTGTTATAATTCTTTATTCCTATGCCACAAAACACATTTTCTTAACATTATATGTTCTGATAAATGACATATGATTTAAAGATTTATACACCAGTGTCATGGTTTGATCCAGGTGTCCCCCACAAACAAATGAATGTGTTCTCAGTGATCCATCCTCAGCTGATGGCAGTTCAGGAATTAGAACCTCACTAGAGCTGTGTTGTTGGGGCGGGCTTATGGGGGTTATAAGCCAGCTTCCCCTTGCCAGTATTTGGCACATCTTCCTGCCACTATTTCCAGTGCTGTGTTGGAGGTGATGTCCACCCCTCCACTCATGCCATCCTTTTCCCTGCCAGAATGGAGTCTCCCCTTGAGTTCGTAAGCCTAATAAACCCATTCCTCCACAAGCCACTTTTGCTTGAGTTCTTTCTGCACAGCAACTAGGAAGTTGACTGCAACAACCAGATTTTCTGAAAAAAAAGGCTATGCATATAAAATCATAAATATTTTATTTATTAACTACAGATTGAGGGCCACATTATTGGCCTATGCAATATTAATCACACACTCATTTGTCTTACAGGCTACGGACTTACATAGGCATTCAGAAAACTATGTTTTTAAGGATTTCTTCAAGACATCCCTCACATATGCCACCTTCTTTACTAGAGGAAGAGGCACAATTCTGATTGGAGAGATTCCAGAACGTTGGTCTGGCTATGGTTATGAAAGGCTGGAGTCATCTGGCTGCAGGTATCAGCACATACTGGCGGATTTCCCCTTCTAGGGCTAGCTTGTGTTGTGTGCCTAGAGTCTGATGAAGGTTAACCCACAGGCTCACTTATTTAGTGCAAGCTGGCTCACCGGAGATTTTCCTGGATCTGTGCTGCTCAGAGCATCTTGTGCAATGGCAATCACTTGCTGTAATCTCTCAAGTGTGTGTTCTTTGATATCCCTGTTAGGCAAAGAAGCAAGATAGCCCAAGGCAAGAATATGCAATTTCTGCATTTCTTTACCAAGATATCTTCCAACAGTATCTCAATCCCCACATTTCTTCTGACGTATGGATAATCCTTTAGCCCCTTTAACAAGTGTTAAAACAGCCTTATTATATTTATTTCTTCTTTAAGATACATTCATGCTGTCTACTTGAATTTGGAATCTCGAGGAAAGTAGAACTTGACAAGGAACCTTTAGGCTAGAATTGTTAGTGAATCTTATCACAGTTCATTTGGTCTATAGGAGAAATCCTAGGATTTACAAGTAGACAAGTAGAGACATTCTCAGTTAGAGCATTAGTCCTTTTGTGATCACCATGTTGCTATGTGTGGTAGGGGTGAGGAAGGTAGATAGATACCCCTGAAGTGTATCCAAGTGTTGTGGTCACCTTTCTAGTTGCTGTGCAGAAAGAACTCAAACAAAAGCGGCTTGTGAAGGAATGGGTTTATCAGGCTTACGGATTCGAGGGGAGACTCCATCCTGGCAGGGAAAATGATGGCATGAGCAGACAGGTGGACATCACCTCTGCCACAACACAGGAAATAGCGGCAGGAATGTGTGCCAAATACTGGCAAGGGGGAGCTGGTTTATGACCCCCATAAGCCTGCCCTAACAACACAGCTCTAGTGAGGTTCTAATTCCCAAATTGCCATCATCTGAGGATCGATCTATCAGAACACATTCATTTATTTGTGGGGGACACCTGTATCAAACCATGACAGTCCGCCCCTGGCCCCTACAAACTAATAATCATACAAGATATAAACACAATATGTTCAGCTCAACTCTTAAGTCCCCGCAGCTTTCAACTGAGCCATAATACCAAAAATAAACTCATAATGGCACAGAACATTCACCCTGCAAAACATGAGGCACAGCAAAAACAGATTGACCAATTCAAGATTTAAAACAAACAGGGCACCATCAATCTCTAACTCCAAGTTCAATTATTCTAACCAATAACACAAGTCTCTTGGAGATTCAATTCTGCCCCTCCAGCTCGGCTACTCACAGTCCGGGAAGCTTCATCCGGTGCTGGTAGCTCGCCTTGGCACCCATCCATAGTCCTGGAATTCTTTGGGTCTCCATTGCAACACACAGTTCATCCTCATGGCTCCATCCGGCTCCATGCAGGCAACCAAGCACACCTGTTTCACATAGTGATGGCCATTTTTCAAAAACAAAACTGTGTTGCAAATCCAATGACCCTCTCTTCTTACATTTGCCATACTCCACAGAACCAGTGGGCTACCAATTTGTTAATCCAGGGGGGATCAAAGCATTCAGGCCCCTTACTTCAAAAGTCCACATTCTTCCTGTTGTTCCAATGCAGACCAGCTGGCCCAATCTCAATGGCTTTCATCTCTCAAACAATTGCAGGTGAATGGGTAGCAGTTTCGACCCAAAGATCTTTCTTTCTGTGCCATCTCCATCTGCTCACACCAGTCCATCTTTACATCAAGCAACCCTGCATAGATTTCCAGGACACAGGCAGGCAGAACGCAGCAAGCCTCTCACACAAACTGCTTCTGGCACAGTCCTGACCAAGTTCTTTCTCACCCTTATAAGCCAAACCTCACATTCCATTGTTCTCATTACATTCAGGTCTTTAAACTCTGACCAGAATGATCCAATATGCTGTACTTACAGCATTGCGAGGCACCTCCCAAGACAAGGTTTCAAATCCTTCCACATTCCTCCTGCAGATCACTTCCAGAAGACCAAAGCCACAAGATCAGGGTTCTAGCAGCAAAAGACCCCACTCCTGGTACCAAAACTGTTGTGGTCAGCTTTCTAGTTGCTGCGCAGAAAGAACCCAAACAAAAGTGGCTTGTGGAGGAAAGGGTTTATTAGGCTTACAGACTCGAGGGGAGACCCCAACCTGGCAGGGAAAACGATGGCATGAGCAGACGGGTGGACATCACCTCTGCCACAGCACTGGAAATAGTGGCAGGAAGTTGTGCTGAATACTGGCAAGGGGGAGCTGGCTTATGACCCCCATAAGCCTGCCCCAACAACACAGTTCTAGTAAGGTTCCAAATCCCAAATTGCCATCAGCTGAGGATTGATCTATCAGAACACATTCATTTGTTTGTGGGGGACACCTGGATCAAACCATGACACCAAGAAAGAAATTCTCAAATCCTTTCTCAAAAGTTCAGGACTTATAGATCTGACAACCTTAGTGATGTCTTAAATTTTAGAACAAAGCTAAAAAGCATGGTGATTGGTTTTCACACTTAGACACTTTGACTTTCAAAACTGGATACACAAATGGGAGAGAAATTTAACATGTTTAATTTTATTTTCCTTCTCTCATTTTTTTAACATAATGAAAATAGCATCAAGTATCTTTGCTAAAGAGTTGAGATAATTTGGTTCCAAGATTTTACACAAAAGTTTTGCCATCAAAATTCAGGCTGACTAATCATCAGACAATGTGTTTTTCATTAATAAAGCTTAGTTGGATATGAAGAGAAGATTGGTCTAAGGCTTTGGTTTGGTATTCAGTCCAGATGACTGCAGTGTTTTATCTAGTAAACATACAAAGTCTTTAAAAAGGCCCTCAAAGGGACTTTAACAACACCCGAGCTGATGAATGCAGCACATTTTAAAATCAAACTTCAGGTGTAAAAAACAAAAAAACTTCAGCAAATATCCAACAGCAAGGTAAATATGAACAAGTCGACATGCAAACTTGAATAATAGAAATATTTCTTTGGCAAGAAATAGCCTTATTATTACAAATTCTGAAAGCTGCATGTGCTGTAGCATTCTTGCATGTTGATATCTTAGAGCTGTGGTGTCTTTGAGAAGTTTCTATAGGTGAATATTTTTAGTGGGCATGCAGAAATTAGAAGTTGAATTAGAAGCCAACACAAGTTTTACTAATTAATTGTATTAATAAGTCAATAATTAAAACATAGTTCTAAATAATTGCAATATTTCAGAATTGAACATTATCCTTTATAAGCACACATTTACACACACACACACATACACACACACACACACACACAAGAACAATTCTGGATAGTTTAGAAAAAAAGAACTAACTGCTCAGCTCAGAGCCTAAATTTCCTTAAAACTTGTAAATTTTAGAATTCTAGACCTGATATATATGAGTTTTTCTGATCCTGAACCTCTGACCCTCCTACCTTAGTCTCCTAACTGCTGGCATTACAAGCACCTTTCACTACATCCAGTTTCAACTCTATTGATTTAATCTACATATTTGTGATTCATGATTATAACACCACAGAAACATTATCAATAATCACAAAGTGGTTTCTAACCTCAACATCTCGACAAGCTAATACCAAGTACACTGACTCCTCACCTAATGCCTTCCACATTATCTTTTTAAAAAAATCTGTGCATCTCCAATCTGGGGGTAACTACTTAATCACAGTCTTGGGGTAACTGTTTAGTCACTTTTAAAATTCTACCCAAAGAAGTGTATGTGGTGATTAATATATTTCATTTAATATGTAGCAGTTGAAAAAATATTTAACAGCTTTATTATGATCCAAGCATTGCAAATTAAAATATTTTCATTTTATAAAGTTAATCAGTTCATTGAAAATAAATTTGATTTTGCATTTTAAAAATATTTTTATTTGCAAGGAATAGAGAGAAAGAGAGATAATGAGCACACTAGAGCTTCTAGCCACTGCAAAGGACCTCCAGACACATGCCACTTTGTGCATCTGTGTTTACATGGTGTTGTAGTCAGCGACTCACCTCTGGGATGAATCTTCAAACCAGACACAATTTGGGGGAGGAAAGTATTTATTGAACCTACAGTTTGAGGGGAAGTTCTGTAACAGCTTAAGAGGCTGGCCCTGTTGTCCAGGTCCAAGCAGAGAGAAAAACCCATCACCTACACCACACACACAATGGCAAACAGGCAGGAGGGCCAAGGAGAGAATTTCTTCCCCTTTATATAGCTTTAGGGTGGGTTTTGCAACCCTATCCCAGACTTAATGGCCTCCTGAGTCTCTGGAAATTCCTTCCTGCATGGCCCACACAGGAAAGGATGTTTACTTCCATCTTCTTTGAGCTTCTTTACATCCTGCCCCTTGCTGAGAGGCTGCCTTCCTGTGAACATCTTCAGAGACCCACCCAAGATAATTAAAAAGATCAAGTTGACAACAAAACCTAACCATCACACATAGGTACTGGGGAATTGGATTCTAGGTGCTTGGGCTTTGCAGGCAAGCACCTTAACCACTGAGCCATCTCTTCAGCCCCTGAATTTGCATTTTAAAAGTAATCTGTATATTTTGAGAAAAATTTACAACACTGATTTCAGAGAATTATTGATTAGCCATTTGCTTTAAAGCTGATCCCACTAGGCTTATGTAGTCAGAACTATTTGCTGTTATAATCATCCCACATCTCTTTATTCATAGAATAGCACTTAATGGTCTTTTACAAAATTTTGACTAATGAAATGTAGTCCTCCATCTGGGATATTGGCAAATCCCAAAAGATAAGCTTGTAAACTATCATATCTCTGAGGCCTTTGCCCTTCTCTCCTACCTTGGAAATAAAATTCACTCTTCTGGAAGCCTAGCAGGTATCTGTGAAGACAGGAAGATAAGCTGGCTTTGAAGACATAGTACAGGGTCCAGCCTCTTGAGATGCATTGCTCTGAAATGTTTGTCTCTAGTTTCCTCATTGTACACAAGAGGAAAAAAAACAATCAAAGCTCATGCAATTATGGGTATCTTTTCCTAGCAGTTAAATTTATTCCTCAATAGATACTTTAATTTAGCCTCTGGTTACTTTTCTGATTTTAAGAATTGGTATTTAAAGCTAATAATAAGTTCTTACCATAGGCTTCACACCTTCACATTTAATCTTCATTTACAATTTGGAGCTCATATTATCCACAGCCCACAAAGGCTGAAGCTGGAACTCTGAAGAAGGTCTGGACTTAAGGATGACCCTGGGTGATACATCTTACTTTTATTGACTCAATTTTCTTTATCTGAAACAAGGAGCTAAGCAATATTATGTGACCTCATATGGTTGCCCTCATGTGATTACCTGAATCTCATGGTTACCCTGATGTGGTAACCTGCCCTTGTCACCCTCCATGTCACCCTGGGGTCACCTCACTTGTCACCCTTATACTGCAAGGGATAAATAGCTTAGAACCTTACTGGGAATGTAACGGAGTATGCATGTGTTACAAGTACTATGACACTAGGTGTCAAATGCATGTGAGTACAAAACACTAAGGACCAAGGTACATAATGATATCTTTTAAGATTTTTTTTCAGAAAAAGAACATTTATTTACAAGGCATTTCTGATGTGTTCATTCTCATTTTACAAAGGAAACCGAACATGGCACTTAACCAGGTTACATACCGAAAATTGTAGACAATTCAATACACTTCTGAGCACCAGAAAAGGCTGGAATACACAATTGACAAAAACCACAGCCATATAATCATTTGTCTTTCAAATGATCATGGTAAGGAGGATATCTGATTCTAAAACCAAGGCCCTGTAACTTTGTGCTTTTTCTTTTTCTCACATAGTATCTCACATGTACAACACAAAATACAAACACACACACACACACACACACACACACACCTACTATAGACCATTTGAAAAATAACACATTTTGGAATTAATCCTTATGCTTCCATGATTTGGAGTAAATTACTGCTTTAAACTTCTACTCTTAGCTTATTTGGCATTTAGTATGCATGTACGAACCTTCCCATGTTACTGACAAGGCACAGAATAGAAAGGTCGTGGACATTTTCTCCTACATTTTTATTTTCTAGTCAATTTCTGGTGTAGAAAATCATTCTGTTATAACTTATCAAGAACAGATGGAAGGGTTTGCTGTGGTCTTACTATCATGTGTTAATAATACTGGTACTGTGTTGAAGACATCAAGCAGAAAACAATGCCCTCTTCCAGACATCCCTGTGTTTCCCAAAGGACCACATGAGGATTGGTTCCTGGGAGAAAAACAGGCCAAGGACCTAAATTTCCTTGTCAATATCACCTTGCAAGCCTTCCAAAACTTCACTGGCTGCAGCCTCTTCATATAACTGGAGTGAGGTCTAGCTGTCATTGCACCGCAGCATGACCCAATCCATGGAGAATTGCTGTTCAGATTGGAAAGGAGTTTCCTCTTGTGATGGTTAGGTTTTGTTGTCAACTTGATCTTTTTAATTATCTTGAGTGGGTCTCTGAGGTGTTTACAGGAAGGCAGCCTCTCAGCAAGGGGCAGGATGTAATGAAGCTCAAAGAAGCTGGAAGTAAACATCCTTTCCTGTGTGGGCAGTTCAGGAAGGAAATTCCAGAGACTGAGGAAGCCATTAAGTCTGGGGAAGGGTTGTGAGACCCCCACCCTAAGCATATATAAAGGGGAAGAAATTCTCTCCTTGCCCTCCTGCCTGTTCCCTGTTCTATGTGTGTGGTGTAGGTGATGGGTTTCTTTCTCTGCTTGGACCTGTAAAACAGGGCCAGCCTCTTTCACTGTTACAGAACTTCCCCTCAATCTGTAGTTTCAATAAATACTTTGCTCCCCCAAATTGTCCCTGGTTTGAAGATTCATCCCAAAGGTGTGTGGCTGACTACGGTACCTCTCATTAAAAGCAAAAGAAACCAAGTGTGAACAACTGCTACTGTGTGGAACAACCTCGTGGCCCTGGTTCTCCCTCTCCCAGGGCTATTCTGGGAGCCAAGGGGACCCATCCACGGAGCCCCATGAATAGACTATGGATATGCAGCCCCTCTCCTGGGCCCTGAAGGCTACACTGCAGAAACCACAGGTCTTTTGATGACAAGAAAACCATATGTTCATATGAAAAAAGATTTGCATATGATTACATGGGAATTAACAAGTTGTCAGTTTTGTTTTAAAAATAACATCACATTATACATACACATGTTTTAATATTAATGGGTTTTTATTTACTTAGATGAAATTAGTAGATGCAAATTATTTTTATTTTGTTACTTTATAAGCAAATTTAATCACAATCAAATAAGTGAGGAATTCAGTAAACTATTTAAAATTTGAGATTGAGAAATAAATTTCTGAAATTCAAATATCTCTGGGCACAGGGGGTATATGAATTTTAACCTCTATTTTTCTCTTCAACAGTTTTCTCATTCACAAAATTGGTAGTAAAAACTTAATTTTTAAAAATGTAATATCTTTACATATGTAAAGATATTAAATATATATATATAGTATGAGCAAATCTTGAGAAGGTGTCCCTATTTCCCTCCTCTCTGTGCCCTACCCACTGGGGTCCTCCCTCAGTGGGCATAATAGATCTCTCCATTAGTTAGGGGGTTATCAACTGCTCCACAGGTAGCCAGTTTTTCTTTTTTTTTCTTCAGAACTTCATATGTTCATATTTGTTTCCATCCTGTTAGTAGTAGGAAACTAAACACAACTTTCCCAGTGGTCTTAATATGGGTTCCAACAGTCTAGAAATCAATGACTTTCCTACCACATTTCCCAGGGAACTTGGAGAGCATTCATTAATAACTTACCGAGGAAGTGTAGGATTGTCCCTTTTAAGCATTTTCACATTTACAGTACAGGTGCTAGTGAAAGAAAGTGGACAGTTTACTTTTGACTAAATACCAAAGGGGGGGGCATTCAAATATTCAAGCTAGAAAAAACTGTTCATAGAATAAACTTATGGACACAATGAGATAAAATGAAACTGTGCTCTCTGATAAAATTTTCTTTGGCCACTGATGCAATCAGCCACATACTGCTGAGATGACTCTCCAAACCAGCTACAGTTTATGGGGAGAAAGGATTTATTGAAGCTACAGATACAGGGGAAGTTCCAAAACAGCAAAAGAGGCTGGTGCTCTTCCACCAGTCCAAGTAGAGAGAGGAACCCATCACCAATACCACACACACAATAGCAAACAGGCAGGAGGTGAGGAGAGAATTTCTTCCCTTATATACACTTTGAGTGAGGTCTTGTAACCCTTTCCCAGATTTAATGGCTTCCTGAGTCTCTGGAATTTCCTTCCTGCACTGCCCACACAGGAAGGGATGTTTATTTCTAGATTCTCTGAACTTCCTTACATCCTGCCACCTACTGAGAGGCTGCCTTCCTGTAAACATCCTCAGAGACCCACTCAAGGTAATTAAAAAGATCAAGTGGACAACAAAACATAACCATCACAGCCACCTGTGTGGTAAAAATATAATTTATTCTTAGAATTGCCTTACATTCATTGTGTCTAGTGTAAGGTCCAGATCCCTCCCAAGACAGACCACCAGAGACTCAAGTCAGAGCAAAAGCAAGGGTCACTTTATTCAAGCAAGTTTGAACCCAGACCGTGGTCAACCAGTTATTTAGAGAACTGGGACCAGCAGTGCAGAATGCAGACACTCAAGCCTTTTTATAGGCCAAAGTAAACAACTTTGGGGAATTTCCAGTCCAAGGGTTAGGGTCTGTACAAGCAGGTTACAAAAGCCAGATAAGCGAAACTAGGACCAAGGCCAGAATAGATGTCTGGTGTTTAGCTATTCTTATCCTTCCACATTCCTCTAGCGTAAAGCATCTTACAGAAGCTGAAATAGCTGTTAGTTACTTAATTCTTCCTCTCCAGGCAGTTGCTAATCTCAGGGCCTTATGACACCCAGAGACTGAAGTGAGCAGTTTTAAAACAAACCTTTAGCTATTTCTTTTAAAAATAAGTGTTTTAGCCATTTTCTATTTTACAAGAGAAACATGAATGTCACTTAGCCATTTTCTACTTCACATCTACTATATCATATGCTTTCTGAGGAACAAACTATGAGATCTTTCCATATTAATCTTCAATGTTTATGCTAGAGTTTGCGTTTCATCAAAAACATTGGCAGACTGTTGATGCAGATGTCTAGAGAAACTTTCCAGACAGTGACCAACTAATTAAATTGACTATCTTGGTGACCACTGAAGAAAAATCATGATTTTTATATAGTTTAAGTATTATCATACACATCACAGAATTTAGCTTTCAGTAATTCTTTGAAACAGCTGCAATTTCAGAGACAATACTCGTTGACTTTACAGTTATGTGCACAAGATAATTTGCCTTCAAAGTCATTGTCTCAATGTGACACGTTCCATACCCTCTGTCCATAGGTATTACGATTACAAAAGATTTTGATGGTTTAGTTCTACCATTTGCGGATCATGATTTCTTCTCAGCAACTTGTGGACAAACTGCCTTCCTATAGAAACAACTCTAGCTGTTTTTTCATCTTTGTGCACCCAAGTAAAACCAGAGAGTTCCTTCAGTATCATAATAACCTCATACACACCGTGCACTACACCCTTAGAAAGTAATTCTGCTGCATCATTATATGAGTCTGGAGAAAATTTAAATTGACAGGTGTTTGTTTCATAAATGTCCTTCATATGAGTAGAAGTGAGTTGTCATTGATAACTTTAGTTATATAATGGGACAAACGAGCTTTATAGAGAAAGGTACACAAGAGACACTTGAAGCTCTATAGTAAGATAGTTAACATAGTAGAATAATTAATGTAATACATGCATAAAATAGGGAGCCAATGTTTAAAGTGTAAAAGCTTCACATAAAATTAAAATATTCAGGGGGCTGGAGAGATGGCTTAGCAGTTAAGGCATTTGCTTACAAAGCAGAAAGACCCAAGTTCAATTACCCAGTACCCATGTAAAGCCAGATGCATAAGGTGGCGCATGAGTCTGGAGTTTGTTTGCAGTGGCTAGAAGTCCTGGCACACCCATTCTCTCTGTCTGACCCCTTCTCAAATAAATAAAATATAAAAAATAAAATTAATATTTTCAGCTTGTATATCAAAAATTCTAAAACTTGGGTTTTAATTAGGCATGATTGTCTTTACTCTTCTTAGACTTCGACTTGAACTCAGAAGAGGATCACTTATTTCAGTGACAACTGTTCATACTATGGATGTACAAGGATATATATAGTTGGTTTCATCCATTTCTACTTCCTCCTCATCAACTTTATGACTCTTTTCTTACAGCTTTGATCTTGAGTACAGAATTGACATGTAGAAATATTTCCTATTTCTATCTGGTCTCAGAAAGTGGCAAGTGTACTGTTTTTTCTTTTCCATATGGAGCTCACTACAATATACTTTATAGTGTCACTTATAGAATTCATACTTGCTGAGTCCAGTTTGTAGATGTTGAATTCCTCCCAATAATCCAGTATATATAAGTATATGATGAGAGTTTTAGTTTAGATGTGTATTAGATATTGTCACATAGCCATATCATCATATATTTAGAGATCAATATACACACGTATATCACAGTTCCCTTGTGTGAACCTGCCCACAATTTAGCTGGATGTGTTAGTCAGGTCTTAAACACTGTAATGAACACCTGACAGTAACAATTTTAAAAAGGAAATATTTATCTTGATTCACAGTTTCAGAGGCCATCTTCCATGTTTAACTGGCTCTATTGTCTTTCAGTTCATGGGAGGCAGAGCCTCATAGTGGCTGGGGGTGGGTAAGTCAGTCCAAAATCTTTCACTTTGAGATGGCTGGGAATCACAGAGAGTGAGATGAAGGGACCGAGTAAAAGGTACATCCTCCAAAGTCATGCCCCCAGGAATTGCCTTCCTCCAACTAGGCCTCCCTTCAGAAAGTTTCTATCCTCCCAAAAATGCCATCAAATCATGGATCTAGTAGTGGACTAATCCTTTAACTTGGTCAGGACCCAAGGCTGGGAACACATTTCATATCTGAATCATAACAATGGATGTCCTTCTTCAGGATATCACAGAGCTTCAGTGTAGATGCTGGCTGGGCCTGGGCTCTCAACAAATCTCTCTGGAAGAGGGAACTGCTTCCTGGCAGTAACTTATTCCTCTTGGCTTGTCTTGGCCTTGGGGCTCTCTAATGCACACTAACTGCCTGAGACCACTCTACCTTCCTAACACAGCTGCTTCTCCATTCAAAAGTACCAGAGGCCAGAGATATTATTGATGGAATAATCCTAACATATCCTGTTTGATTTGAAATAATGCATCTGTTAAAGCCAGTCAAAATCTGTGCCACGTGTAAAGGGAAGGAGTATACCAGGGATGAAAAACCAAGAGACAGGAATCATGGATCCTCTCTAGAATCTGCACAGCACATGAAGTAAAATACATAATAACCTTGACACAGACCTGTTAGTAATAGTTACAGAGAAGCAACTTTTGATTTTGCTTAAGGAAAATATTTTTAAAAATTGAAGGAACTTGTGACCTAAGCATTTAATCAGGGACAGTTGAAATAGAATTTTGTAGCAAGAAGATTACATTACAGCCTTTAATGAAATAGAATGGAATGGCTATTGGCATTCTGGAATTTCCTTCAAGGGGAATATCTGTACCACTTTACAAAGATTACAAAATTGCCAAATATTTTGTATATGAACTATAAAAACAAGAAAAGTATATTTGAGGGGTGCTGCATTTAGTCAGACTTTTCATTACTGTAAAAGACACCCAAGAAAGACATTTCAATGTACAAAACTTCATTTGGGTTCATAGTTTCTGAGGTTTTAGTCTATGTTCAAATGTCTACACTGACTTGCACAGAAGGTTATGTACAACAAGGCTTGATTGAGAGCAGGAAGGGTAGGGAGATGGAGGTGCAGATATATGCTAGATATAAAATTGATATATAAAATAATATATATGATATAATATAAAATATTATAAATATAAAATGATATAATATAAAATTGATAGATAAATAGATGATAGACAGATGATTTAAAGGTAGATAGATAGATAATAGTCATGGTAAATATATATTCTTGAAAAGCCTCCAGAGACCCTTCAACCAAAGAGGCTCCACTTTCTACAGATCTAAGACTTTCCAATGTATTAAATTTTGAATCTATCATTGAATTAAACCATCGATTAGGCCGAGGTCCTTATGATCTAATTAAGTCTGAAAATGACCTTTTAGATACACACAAAGGTGTGCTCTACTAATCTCCTAGGCATTTGTGAATTTGATCAAATGGACAATTGAGAATAATCCCTGCAGACATCTTGGTTCATTTGTGCCACTATAATAAAACTGCCTCAGTTCTATCATTCATCTGCACATTTGCTTGAGTCAATGTCTCTCCCTCAACCTGGAGCTGCTGTTCATCAGAGAACCTCAGCAGTTCTCTAGTTACTGGGGTTACTGATGTGTGTGACCTTGATCAGCTTTTTACATAGGTTCTACCAGAATTGAACTTGGTCTCTGGCCATCATGCTTAAGTAGCAAGTCCTCTTTACTGTTGAGTCATCTCCCAGCCAGAGGACTCCAGTTTCAAATCATAAAGATAAACATCTCAAATGTTTATCACAAAGAAGTTAAAAAAAGACTTTCATTTAAATAAAAAACATATACAAACCTTAAAAAATACTAGATGAAAAACAAGTTTTGGAAAGTACTTCTTGGATATCTCCTGTGTCCAGCTATTCCTATAGCAGGGAACATGGCACAGTTCTCTGATTCCATGGAGGTCACAGTCTGTGGTAGAAATATGAAGTTCATTAATAACATTAAAATAGTGTATAGAGTGGAAGACAGCTCAGTCAGTAAGTACTTGCCTTTCAAGCATGAGAACCTCAGTTTGATCCCCAGTACCTGTGCAAAAATGCCAGGTATGGTGCTCTGCACCTTCCTAGTGCTGGGGAGGGGAGACAGGAGGATCCCCTGAGTCATTGGCCAGCCAGTCCAGCCTAACTGATGAGTTCCAGACAAATGAGAAACCTTGTCTTCAAAACACAAACAAAGCAAGTAGGCTGCATTTCTGAGGAAAACAACCAAGGTTTCCTTGTACCTATGCACACATGTGCATGTACACCCATGCACACACATAAAAAGAGTAATGCAAGAGAAGATTGAAACAAGCATTGCAAAGCAGATGTACGCTGTGTGCTGATACGATTTTCCTTCTTACTGGAACAGGCAGGGTATCCACAGAAATGAAAGCCCACATCTATGCGTGTTCTAAACTGTTGATAGCTATTTACTCAATTTGTTGCTGAAATAGAAAAAATACAAATATTTTAATTATTTTCAAGGACAGAGAGAAAGAGGAAGACAGAGAGGGAGGGAGAGAGAGAGAGAGAGAGAGAGAGAGAGAGAGAGAGAGAGAGAGAGAGAGAGAGAGAATGTGTAAGCTAGTGCCTCCTGTCACTCCAAATGCACTCCAGATGCATGCATCACTTTGTGCATCTGGCTTTATGTGAGTACTAAGGAATCAAACCTGGCCATTGGGCTTTGCAGGCAAGCGCCTTTAACCCCAGCAACCTCCCTTGCCCTGGGAGAAATATTTTAAACAGAAAATCCTGCTGAATCTTGATGAACAATGCCAGGAGAAAACAAAGGCTTCTACTAGACAGTTACTTATGGTTATCATTCATACAATTATAAAGGAAGCACACGTTTTAATAATTTTTTTACTATAAAAACATATCAATATTTATGTATTTTGGATTAATGGAAAGAGTCTGAAGAATCCATTTTATAAAGCAGACTCCATTTTTAGACTTACTTCCCCCTCCCTAAAGAATGATCACAAAGACCGGGAAGTAAAAAAAAAAAAAAAAAGACACCATATAAGGAAGCATATGGCTGTCCTGGAATGTGGGCTGGCCCTGGGATGTGGCTCCAAGGAAGTAACCAATCAAGAGGCATACAGATACAGAAAAGGAGCCAATAAAAATACCACACACCCTGTGACCTAAGCTGTATTATAATTAGGTAGCTTCTGTCCATAAATACCCTGCTCCTTTGTTCTTCGGGGCTCCATCTTGCCTGGACATTCATCTGCCTGCTTGTGGAGCCCTACTGCGCAGCCGAAGAATGAAATCCTCTTGCTTTTGCATCTGCTGGTGTGGTTATTGGAGTTTTGGGGTATGCTCTCCTGAGAGAGGCCTTGGGGAGTCTTTCAAGTCAATAATCCTCACATCAGCAATATTGAAAATACAGGTTGATGAACATTTCAACAGAATGTGAGCATCTGCCCTTTTCTGGGCTTTTTCCCCCCATTGGCCGTGTTTTGTCTTGTCTTGTTTCCCACTGGTGCAGCTCAACCACTGAGAATGAGTGCTGACACGTAACTCCTGCTGAATCAATGCTTGTTGCTAAGTGAAAATGTCTAATCCTCAGATTTTTCCTTCGGAACTATAGGCCATACTCACATGCACTCAGGAAAGTGTTAAAATGAAAATGATCACCAGGGAGACCGCTCTGAAAGGAAAGGTTTTTAATAGGAGGGAAGGGACCGGAGCTCCAGGCTGTCTCCCAAAATGGGAAAAAGTGAAAACCCAGACCAAGATCCGGCTTTTAAGGTGAATGTCCAGCTTGGGGGAAGGGTCCAGGTGGTCAGTAGTTCTCAGCATCAGGAAGGGCAGTGCCTCCGCCAGACAGAGACACAGCAGGTGGGGGTGTTATCTCCTATTCCGAGGCAGGAGGCAGGCCTAGGCCCCCAGAGGTTGGCTGGGGAGGGGATGGGGTGTTGCCTGAATTTCCACCTAACAGAAAGAAGCCTGCAGATTAAACTGGAGAAGTTGGAGTGGTCTCATCGAGTTGGAATTATCTTGACTCTTACTTTAGATCTATATGCGCATGAAATGGTGTAGAACATACGATTTTTCTCTTGCATGGATCATGGTGAAGCCTGAATTTCTGGGTCTGTAATTAAATGTGGCACTTATCTTAAGAAGCACATGCCACTCCTCTCTGTGTAGAAAGAGCCTTCTGATTGCAAAGTGCACACTGCAGACTCCGGAATCCTGGCAGACATTTATTTTCTGTAACAATATGATTTTTTAAATTGTGTGTTTATCTTCAGGATGCAGAGAGTGGAAGCAGCAGGTGGCTCCTTTTCACATAAAGTGATTCTAATCCAGGATGTCATTTGGAAGGGGATCTTACACAAATCTAAAGAAAGAGAATTAGGTCATTGTGGCTCCTTCAGACTTCAGTGGGGCCCCAGACCAGAAATCAACTGTTGCCCCAGAACTCAGATGGTGCCTAATGTTGATAAATTGTGCCACCCAAAACAACAGAGTAAAATCCCAACACCTGGTAACGATCACTCTGAGTTCCATTGGAAATATAGTCATTATAATTAAAATAAAGTTAAAAAAAAAGATTGCAGCAGATTGAGACGAACCCTGTGTCTAACGAGGGAAGTTCTTTGAGGCAAGAACAAGATTTGAAGAAACACACGCGCGCGTGTGTGCGTGTACATATTGGAAAGCAGGTGATATGGCTCAGGCAGACACCAGAGGATAGACCTGAAAGCCAAGGACTGCCAAGAAGACCTGGCAGCCATCCAAGGCTAGGAAAGCATTGACGTTTTTCCCTAGAGCCCACAGAGTGGCCGAACCTGCTCCTGCAATGCCTTGTTTTGAGGTGCCTGGCCTCAATGACTGCCAGGTTTTTCTTGGGCAAAGGTAATGTGACCTCACCCCTGAGTAGACGGGCCTGTGCTTCTGAGCTCCTTATAGCAGGTCACGGTCTCACTGCTCTGACCAGACACCTACCTCAACAGTAGTGGCTTATGGAAGGAGAGGTTCTTTCTAGGGGAAGTTTCCTCATGGTGGGTGGGGAAAGCTTGGCGTTCACGTACAAGCAGCCTGGCAGGTATATCACATCTCCATAGCAGCTGGAAGCAAGAAAGCTGCACTGCTCCAAAGCCCACCCTTCATGGCACACCTCCTACAGCCAGACTTCACATCCCCAAAGCCCCACAACTTTTTCAAATTGCTGCCGGCTGGGAACCAAGTATCCAAAACATATCAGCCCACGGGGAGCATTTCCATTCAAGCTATGACACTCCTGATTTCTTGACGAATCTTTACCTCAATGTCTCAATCCTATTTTTTTTTCAGGAAATTGGGTTCTGACTTTCAGAACCAATAGTTTTCTTCTATTAAAAAATTTACATGATGGCAACCAATGTGGTCTATTCAAGCTACTGTAATAGAAATGCGATCTATGCTGTGATTTAAAGTCCAAGCATTCACATTGCCCAGTTCTGTAAGGTGGGAAGTCTAATACAAAAGAAGCAATAAGAAATTTTATGTTTAGCTAGTGTCCCCTTCTTGCTTCTGGCTTCATGGATAGCTGTGTTCTCATATCGTGGAAGAGGGAAGGGCACTTTTACTATATCTATCTATCTATATATATAATATATATATTATATATATATGTGTGTGCATATATACATACATATATAATACATACATATATGATACATGCATATATACATACATATATACATACATACATATATGTGTGTGTTAGATATTGTTTTCTACCCATGAGACTTTACCATCCTAACCTAATTGCCACCCAAATTACCCTATCCATATATGATTAAGGGTTACCATGTCAACATAAACCTTGGGAGGACACTAGCATCCTGAACTTTGCACAAAATATAAACAGAAATAAGATTCATGATACTGTTCAGCTAAACCTAAAAAAGTGAGCAAAATAAGTAAACTGGGACTTTTAGGGGGGGGCTCTGAATCTGCAAATGTGGTAATATTTCAGTATGAAACATGTTGCAGGGAGCAGACACAAGCCTGGGGCTGCAGGATTTCAGGCAAACACCAGAAGCAGGAAAAGACATGGGCTGGTCCTTTGCTGGAGTTTCAATATCCACCTGACTGTGACAGCTACATTTGACAATGGAGAGATAGAGCATTTTTGTCATAGATGGTTATATTGGATATCTACATATTTGTATTAGTTATTGACTTGTACCCACCTCAAATACAGGTAAACATATAAAGTAGAATATATTACGACAGAACTTAATTGAAATAAAATGAAGAGGAACCTTCAAAATATTACTTTCTGAATTAGGAGGAGACATGTAAGCAAAACCAATCAGACAATAAATAACCCAACTCACGTGCTTGACTATCCATCCCTTAAACAATTAACATTGTTATCTCATATCCAAAAGACTTGTGCACATTGGAGGATACAAACAAATCTTAAAAATGTTATAGCTATATAGACTTCATAAGCCATATTCTCTGATTATGTTACAATGAAAACAGAGTACCTAAAAGGTTTAAAAGAGTCTCGACAGTTTGTAATTGGCAAACATTCTTAAAAATCACTTAAATTAAAGAACATCTTAAAGAAGAAATTAAAAAATCATATTGAAAATGAGAAATAATGCAAGTATCTCACATCAAAATTTATAGATCTCAGGAAAAATGGTAGCCAATAACATATAAGCTTACACATGGTGAGATATTTTTAAAAATTGTTAAAAAGGAAACTGAAAATTTTGATAAGTGAAAATATAACCTACAAACTATAAAAGCAGGAACTGTACAGCTTAAAAACAAGATTAAATGATATAATTTATTTTTATGAAAATAATTTAGACAAAAAGACAATACTGTGCACAATTAAGAAGAAAGAAATATATTTAAGAATGTTAAGGACAAAAATTCACACATACAGGAGATATTACAAGATTATGAGAGAATAATATATGAAATTTATAGGCGATGTGTTTAAAATCAAGGAATTTCTGTTTTCATAGAAAAAACATAAGTTACAAACCTAACCTAAAAATTCGGCATTTAAAAGTCAATGGAAATAGATGGTAGAGTTGAAAGTCTGGTAAGTTTTAAGGCTTTAAGATAGTTTTAGCTCTTATTAAATGTAGAAAAAAATTGAAATTAAAGATTCTTTATATTCATTATAAAATTAGTAACAGATCTGAAAAAGATGGAAGAAACACAAGAAAAGTGAATTGTTCTCTCTTGTGGATTCAGATACAAAAACTGTTCCTAAAGTCTAAGAAAGGGAACACATAACCAGAAATTCAGGTAACAATATACATTACTATCAGTGAATGAATTAAATTTGCTTAAAAAAATAAAAGTAGTGCCTAGAGGTTAAAAAGGAAAGAAAGAAAGAAGGAAAGAAAGAAATGGCAAGCTGAATAAAAATACAATTTCCCTTAAGACACAGAGCATATAAAGATGCAAGATAGTATCTTAAAGTCTTAGATTGAGAGACATTAATGGCTAAAAAAGAACTGGTTCAAACTTATTTTTTTTCTCACAAAAACATTAGAAGTGTGCATCGTTTGACCTCATCTAATAATACTCTGAAACAGCCCAAAACAAACAAACAAAAAAGCAGAAGCCACCTTCTTAAAGAGCCTTGGAGGATGCTCCCAAAAGGCAGCAGCTAAGAAAGAAGACTTGCAAATTTTTGCAAATTTCCTCTTCCCCCCATATTTTATGGTGCTGGTGATAATACTCAGCACCTTGAACCTGTGAGACACACTTGCTTGCTGCAATTTGCATTTTAAACTTCATTTAGCGATACCTAGTAACCTTTATGGGAGAAATACTTCTGAGGAAATCACAGCAATTAAAAATAAATTATTTAGAAAATCTAGGTTGTCTCAGTGAGAAGATACCTATCAAATAAGCATAAAATATTCAAAGAAAGGCTCATGCAGATTATTGCATTTTTGAAGGTGACAATCACAAATTGCCTGGTTGAGCCAAGGGAATGCTGGGAAAGATAAATGGGGAAAGTCCAACAAAGAATGACTCTGTCAGGTGCAGAAAGCACTCATTTTCATTTATTATTATTTTTTTTTCTACGTAGAGTATCACTCTATCCTAGGTTGACCTGGAATTCCCTCTGTAGTCTCAGGCTGGCCTCAAACTCACAGGGATCAGAACTTCTTCCTCGACCTCCAGAGCACTGGGATTAAAGATTTACACACATTTTTGTAATTTCTTTATTGCAGAAGGATGCCAGCCTGAAAGAACACGCAAGTCATCATCCCAGGCCAGCTCAGTGAGCCCAGCCTATGGTGCTGAAGAAGGCAAGAGAAGGGTGTGGAAGCAAGTGAACAGGTCGTGGATGCAGAGAAGTCTTCCACAAAGAGATTGGGAAATACAGATAAGTGAAATGTTTCTGTTGCACCTGAGACAGGTGCAAAGACAAGACAGTGAGTTTCTTGACCCCATTCCCTCTGCCAAGCTTCTGAGCTTCCTGAGTTGGGTTCCTGTGATTTCCACCCAGCAGGTGTGCAGAGATACCCACTGGGGTTTGAACATGCACTGTGATAATGCTAATAATTGAAGTTAGCACCCACATGCTGATGGTGGTAAAAGCATTACTCTGAAGGTCGGTCTATGTCTCATACAAGTCCCCTAAGCAGTACAATTGTCATATATTTAACTTCACAAGTTCTGTAAATCTAAAGTAGGGAATTGGCTTTTGTTAAATTTTCAAGCTAATTGTGGAGCAACTATAGTAATAGGTTCAAGAACAAGCATGGCCTAGTAGGTTTTGTCTTGTGTGTGTGTGTGTGTGTGTGTGTATGTGTGTGTGCATGTGTATGTGTGTGTGGGAGTGTGTGTGTGTTTAATTCCAGGCCAGCTTGGGCAAGAGTGAGTCCTACCTCAAATAAATAAATAAACAAATAAATAAATATGAAGCTCTCAAATTTTACGTAATATTGAAGTTTTGTGCCCAAACAACAGCAAGGGAAATTAGGGTCAAAGCAACCCAATGCCTTTCAGTATGAAAACTAAAACAAAAGAAGGTTAAAATGTTATTTCTCTCTGAAAATGGTATTATTTAGGCCTGGAACTAGATGCCTTTTCTAATGGTCTTGCATTTAAGTAGCTTATTTTTATCTTCTCATTGTTTGCTTACTGACTAGGCAAAGCCCTTACCTTGATCTTCAATACTTTCTACAGGTATGTTTTATACGTTGAAAACAACTTGTTTCTCTTCTCTAAATTTTGTTTTCATATGGTATAACATTTTCATGTGAAATCAATCTTCTGAACTCTATAAATAATTTTCTATTTTTTCTCCTTTCAATTCTATAATGTGTTTTCAACAAACTACTCATTGGCTTTGTTTGCTCTTTTCTTTGATGTTAGACCTTTTTCTTAAATGGCAAATAATCTGTCACTGGCTATTTTAACATGTAATACAGTTGGCGTCATGCACCCAGCCACAAGTATTCCCCCTACACCAGAACAAATTAACTGAGAACACAGGTACACCGTACTGCACCTGCAAGGATAGGATTTGTTTCTGCCAAACCTTTTGTCTATTTTTTTAGGATGAAATGCTTAAATCTTACACCTCAAGGACTACCACTTGGGGCACCATTCTAAGCAGGAAGGAACTTGTTGGTTTCCAAGTTCCTTAAGTAGAATTTAAAATATTTTGTATTAGCATACAAAGGATTAGATTTCAACCTGGCTCTTTTCAAACAGAATTTGTTTTGTTTTCTCCACTCACTCTTCCCCCTCATCCATTCCATTCCACTCTCTGTTTGGATTTCTCCACCAGACCCACTGAAACACCATGGTTGGCACTCTAAGGAAATGAGATCATGGGCACCGACTTCTCTAAGCGGTTGACTATCACTCTTGAATTCGCAGCCATTTCAAAAAATGACTTACAGACAACGATTAGCCAATCATCCATTACTGTTCTTAAAAATTTGCAAATATATTTAAAATGTATTCCTAGAGCACTAGAAATCTTGGAAGGGTTTCATTAACTTAAGCCTCAATTCTTCATTAAGAACCGAGGGCAGAATGCCACCACGTAAGCTATTCCTTTGTCTTGCATTACCTTACAAGCCATAACACTGCAATGTTCAAAAGAACCAGTTTTTTTTTGATAAGATCCTAGAAAGGCGAAAAGAGAGTTGAGCATGTAAAGTACTAGATGCATAAATATGACCAAAAAATAAAGAATCACATAATAACTATCTCGGTCACTTTCATTTGCTGGAACAAAACACCCGACCAAAGACAGTTAACAGGAGAAAAGGGTTTATTTTGTCAGTCTCAAGGGGAAGTATCACAAGGCAGGAAAGCATGCCAGAACAGACTCTGGACATCACATCTGTCACAGCATCAGTAGAAGAAAGTCCTCTGAGTGAGCTAGCCTGGATTAACCAACATCACGGTCCACCCCCCAGTGCCTCTCCTACTCCAGCAAGGCTGCAGCTTTCAAAATTTCTACCATCATTGAGCATGAGGCTTAATCACATACACATGAGGCAATGTGGGATATTCCACATTCAAACTACCACCACAGTCATGCCAGTAATATGATAATGTTCTACACCTTAGATCTGCCAACAAAATAAATGGGATTTAATGGAAATCATTGACAGATAGACATTGTGTGAAATCAGAAACTAATTGAGCCAAGCCTGGAGGTTCAGGCTTGTAATCCCAGCTCCTTTGACTCAGAGGAAGGAGGATCACAAGTTCAAGGCCTCCCTAGGCTACAGTACAGTGAGTTCAGTGAGTTCAAGACCAGTGTTAGCAACTTTGTGAAACCCTGTCTCAAAATAAAAATTAAAACAAACCAAAACAAACAAATAAACAAAACCAGAGTGCTGCTGTAGACTGATAGCCTAATAAAACTGAAAAACAGCAAGGAAGCTAGGAAGAAAAGGAAGAAGGGAGGGAGGGAGGAAGGGAAGAGGAGAACAATAAGAGAAAAGAAAATGAAAAGGAAAGAGAAGAATTGAAATGAAAGAAAATCCCCAGCACGCTGGGAGAATGCAAAGGCAATTTCAATGTGGACCAAAAAAATCAATAAAAAACCTCACTCGAATCTTTATTCCCAGCACTCTGGCTCCCCAGGGCACCCCAAATGACTAGCATCACCTCGCCCTCCTTCGAGTGTTTCAGGCAGTAGCATCCAGCCCCCTGGGGAAGAACAACCATGGTGTATTTGGGCAGGAAGACATCAGCTCTCATTTGTCAGTGCAGAGGGAGTGAAAATCTCTGGCCATGCTGAGAATGGTGACCTTCTATTACACGAGGCTAGTCTGTGAAGACTGGAAGAGTGACTTCAGTGCCTCACCACACACAGTCATAGAAAATTAATAATGAGACAAAGATTTTTACACCAAAATGCTCAATCTCAAGAAAAAACTCCAATGAACTATAATTATGTGATTTAGCTGGCAACAAATTTAGAACAATTCTCCTGAACACATTCATGAAAGTCAAGAGAACATTGAACTAGAAGACAATAATTCCAGAGAGAGAAAATACTTGAGTGCAGGCCTACCACCTCGCATTGCCCTTCACAGATGACGGCTCTGCATGAGCAGTGTGGCAACAGTGGGTCTCTCTTCTCATCTTAGATACTTAGTATTTTGTCTCGTAGAGTTGTGTGTTAATCAGTGAGCTTTGATGTGTGTACTACAAGTGTCTTGCATCGCCACAGGCTGCGTCCATGTAAGACACAGAGTATAATTGATAACCTACTTGCTTTTTTTAAATTTCATTCTCTTCTTGGGTGTCTCTATTCCCTGAGATACTACAATATTGAAATTAGACAAATTAGACAAATGATAACTATGCAATAGATTCTACATTCAGGAGAAAGGAAGATAACATCTCTCACTCAAATAAAAAGTGAGAAATAATTACGTTTAATGAGGAAGGCTTGTCAAAAGGCAAGACACACCAGAAGATTGGAATGTAGTAAAAACAGGGCGTCAGTTCTGATGGAAATTAACAAACATAGTTAGAAAGTAAACAGTCTTGTTGCTGATATGGAAAAGTTTCAGTGATGTAGACATAAGGTTAAGCCAGAACAGCATTTCATTAAGCAAAAGCCATAAGTCAAAGCAAGGTCCACGCTTCCTTCCTTCCCTCCGTCTGTCTCTCCTTCCTTTTTCCTTCCTTCCTTCAGTCGTTCCTGAGGGATCTGAGAGAACTGCACAGGAAATTTTTGAAGCAAGTAGAGCCTTACTTCGAAGGCTGAAGGAACTGAACTTGGTACTCAGCACAAGCATTCCAAGTGAAGCTGCGAGTGCGGATCGCAGGTTTCCCAGAAATTTGCAGAAACAGCTGAGATGCTCTCCTCTGATCTGAGTTAGTTTCCAGCCCCTCTTGGCCTAGGCCCTTCGTTTGATGTCTGTTTAATTCTAGTCTCTCTGCTCTATGTGTCTGATGCTCTCTAGTTTACCATGTGTTGGTTCCCACTCGGAATCTGCCATGTGGGCTCTCTCCTTTCCCCCTTCCCCCTAGAGAAAGCCAAGGGAGTTCCCTCTTTAATCCCAATCTCCCTGCTCTGTCTCATGTCCCTGAATTCACCACGTGCCGATTCCCACTCGGGATCTGCCACATGGGTGCTCTCAAGAGTTCGCACCCCTAAGTCTTTCCTCAAAGCTTCCCATGGGTCTGCAGCCCTTCCTGAACTTCCCTTTCTAAGCCCCAGTTCTCTCTAACTTCCAATTTTCTGAAATATTTTCCATATGAAATGTTCCAGTCTTCCTTGCCCAGTCCCAATTCCCTTTAAATAAACTCCACAAACTGTGATTTCTCCCCAAATAAACTCAATAAGACATAATTCGTCCTTGTTCCATCTTTATTATTTTTCACTAAAGATTAGGATAGAACCCAAACTCCATGTTCATAAATCTGGGGGACCCCCAAGCCCCAAAATTCCCACATCACTTCTTTGGCACTCTAGCAAGCTCTAGGTTCATAACCAACTCTATCTCAAGGAAATAAACAGGAGAGTGACAAAGGAAGGTGCCTAACCTCTGGCCTCAGCATGCTTGGGCATCTGCACACACACGGACACACCTCAAATGTGATCTGCGAGCCACACGATAAAATAATGTAATTTTACACGAGATTGAACTTCAGTTGTCATGTAAATTTAAAGATAATCACAAATTTTTATTAAAAATACATATAAAGGACCCAAAGTACATTTAGACTAAAATATCAACAAAACAGAAAGAGAAAGGGAGAAAATGACAAATGATAAAGCTAGCAAGAAAAAATGGCAGTAAAATTTTTTCCTCATCAATAATTATTCTATAAGTTAAATTTTTATATTTCACATCATTGAGAATCGAATGGGGAAGGGGAACAAAAGGACCATCTTTATGCTGTCTGAAAAAGAAAATCTCATTTTACCTATAAGTTAAAGATAAAGGGATCCTTAAGCCTATTCTATGCAAGTGCTAATCCAAAGGGAACAAGGTTTTTATACTTTTATTATAAAAGTTGATTTTTAAGTTAAACACTGTCGAAATGAACAAGAACAAGAACATTGTACAATTAGCGAGTAAGACATAAAACTCTACATATGCATTTGCTAATAAATAAGTACATGACAGATGTTGAATGGAAACAGATGACAGTGCGATAATTAAGGAGGATGTCAACATTTCATTGTAGCTAGTTTAAAGATTATCCAATCAGAAGACCTAGAACGTTGGCTTCAATACCACTGTGTGCATCCCATGAAGCTAAGCGGCACATGCAACAGCACATGGCTCAGGGTAGTTCTCTGTGATTCATCACGTCTTTGAAGCATTTAAGATTGAAATCCGAACAGGTATTTTTTTGTTACCACACTTGAGTAAATTCTACAGAAATCAGTAACAGTGGGGAAACTAGAAAATTTAGTTCTATGAATCAAAACACTGAGTTAAAAAGGAATAAACATTTTAACATTACTTTGGAAGGAGTAAAAAAATCAAAATAATCCCTACATTTATTGGATGTATAAGGAAATGCATAGGATAAATAACTACACCAAAAAACGGTGTGCCATGAAATAAGGGACCAGGTTCATTTATTTTCCATATGGATAATTCGTTGACCCAGTGTCTTACAAGACTGTCACTTATCCGTTCCAGTATAGTGCTACTTAGACGGAAAAAAGAAAAGAAAAAAGAAAATGAAGTCCTGCTGGAGGTCTGATTTTGGATTCCATTTCCTATTTGAAAATTTTGTTTTAAAATTATCATTCCAATATCACATTGTGCTCATAAATGCAGTCTTGAATATTTCATCCATAAAATGTAAGTTCTCTCGCTTCATTGTCTGGCATAATTTCTTTGGATTATCTACATCTTTAATATAAATATTAGAGTGTTTGCATCAATCCCCCGCAGGCCTGCATAACTTCTGGGTTTTTGAATTGTTAATATCAAATCCAAAATTAAAATTTAAAAATTTATATATTTATAATATTGCATTCAAAAATGTGTTTTATCCTATTTACTTGTGTTTTTAATGTTACTGGAAAATTATCGTAGTTTTTAATTATATAGCCATTAAATACATGGTTAGGTTTTATTCCTAAGTGTTTGACAATTTTGTAAAACTATCATATAATAGGTAGAAGTAACTGTCAAACTATTTTATTTACTGATTTATAAAATAGTTTGCCAGTTACTTCTACATATTATTAATTGTGACTTGCGTCCAGGACCTATTTATGCCACTTTTATCAAATGCTGATTTTATTGAAGGCTGTATAACCTAACCTGCAGCCATATTTTCGATATGTTTTCATAGATGGTGCAG
The DNA here is from genome assembly GCA_004024765.1 of Zapus hudsonius. Classification (NCBI taxonomy): domain Eukaryota; kingdom Metazoa; phylum Chordata; class Mammalia; order Rodentia; family Dipodidae; genus Zapus; species Zapus hudsonius. The sequence continues at coordinate 47,260 of PVHP010007157.1, forward strand.
TTTAATAAAATCTTTCTTTCAGTTTTTGCATCACTAATTTACAAAAACACCTTCAATTTGTTTTCACACAGACACCATTGCAAGTGGTAATGTATCCACATAGCATAATACTAATATATGAGTTTTGATTATATCAGAATTTTTATAAAATCATGTCATCTTTAAATGACAGCAATGCTATTTTTCCTTTCAAAGATCATTAATCATCTAAATTTTCCATTGCACTAATACCTATTCTGTTTACTATTGCTATATCAGCTTTCCTTTGGTTAGTTAATGAACAGCATATCACTTTTCCTCGCCATAGTGTCTGGCTGTCATACGTCTTGTTTAAAGAGTGCCGATCATACTTGCCACATGACTCATGTTTTTCTTATTAAATTTGACAATATTATTTTCCATTCCATTGGGACATCTAATTAATGTATGTAGAATTAAAATGTATTTTTAGATGAATTCATTTTATGACCATGAGAGTGTGTCTTTCTGTACCCTGACTACTGGGAGTGTAATCAGCCATGGGCCAAACTGCTGGAAGGTATTGGAACAGAGGCTGTACTCGTGGGCTTTTCCCAGCACTGCTTAGTATTGAGGAATACTCAGCCTTGCTTATCTTCAGGCAAGGTAGGACTTCTCTGTTGGGTAAACATGATTTCTCTAAGTCCTAAACTGCCTTACCAAGTTTTTAATTGAACACACCCTTTGAATTTCTTATTTGTTCTGTCATTTACTTGGTATTGGATTTGACTATGAAGTGATGGTTCTTCTGAACCTCAGACTTCTGCATCTCCCAGAGACACTCTCAGAGGTGTCTCCCTTAAATTCTATCTCTGCTGCTGCATTTTGGACGATATATATATTAACATAGTTTATATTAAGTATCACTGTGGACATATTCAGCCAATCTAATTTATGGCTTCTGCATATGCTTGGATTGAGTGTTATAAAATGTAATTGCTATTGCTTCTTTGATCTTCTCCGGCTACTCTGATCTACAGAGCAGGCATCTCTCAGTCACTAGCTCATTGGATGCAAACTCTCCTTCCCTTCTGACAGGTGCTTGCTGTCTGACAGTCGGGTGATAATGTGTCTATGGTTTAGTATTATTTTATTTTTGTATTTTATGTTCAGCTTTCACTTTCATTCATTTGGGGGTTTTCATAGATTCCGACATCTGGACATTAGTGTATACTATGAACTTTGAAAAGTTCCTGCTCATTATCTCTTCAAACACTGCTTCTGAAGACTTTCCCATACTGTCCTCATAGGACTCAACATATGTGTATTTTGAGTTCCATGGGTTTCTGTTTTCTGCTGAGGTATTTTATTGACTTGAGTGATATCATTTGAGCTTCCAATATTTATTTATTCTAAGTAATCCAATCTAATGAAAGTATATATGCATTAAAATTCTAAGATGTTATTTATCATGTCCAGGCTTTCCTAAAGGCAAGAATATGACATTATTTTATTTCAAAATTCCAACTCTCAGCCCAGCACCATTGACTTGGATGCCTGTAGAACTTGACCATGTGATCACCAGAATATATTGGACATTATTATGTCAGGCTACATTTAAGGTTAAAAAAAATCAAAGCTTTGGTCCCTAATAGCAGGCAGAATCCAGATATAAACTCCAGATCATAAAACCTGTTTTATTTTATTTTTTCTTAAGAAATATTTTGTACATGTGAGTACACCAGCCTGTAAGCTTGCTTCTCACACATAGAAACAGACCAGTAGTGGATGGGTAGATGCCAGCTCCCACCTGGAACAGGCCTCAAAATAAAATCCACTTGCACACTAAGCTTGGGTGAGAACACGTTCTCAAGGTAGAAGGACAGGAGGAAATTCTGATCTATCTATGCCACATTCCCACCTGGACACAGGCAGGGAGGGGTCTTTTGTGCTCCTTGCTTACCACTCACACCCAAGATTAACCTCCTCACTAGCCCCTATGCTGAGCCACAGCTCCAACTGAACACAGACAGGGATCTCTGGTGCTCCATGATGGCCCACTAACCCCAGGATTAATCTCCTCACTGACCCTGATGTGTCAAGGTGGATAAAAAACCACTCAGTTCACATTATAACAAGACTTCATAGTTTCCAATGGTCTTTTCTGGTGTCTGTTTGGATGGAGGGGCACAATGACGTCACATCCCAGTAAATCCAATGTTCAGTTGGACAGCAAGTCAAAAATGCATTCAACACACCTGATAGTAGAGCATAGCTTAGGAACACCCTCATGATCTGTGACTGATTGGGGGCTACAGCTCTCTGCTGCTCAGCCAGCCTCTGAAGAGAATACGGTCTGCCATTTGTGGGGTGTCATTGTCCAACACTGAAGTTTCCACATTGAAATCAGCTTTGCTGCTTTGAGACAACTCGAACGTCATTTGCTATTTAGGAATCATGTGTGCTAACACTAGTCAACAGCTGTTCTGCAGGCTTCTTCGGGCACATAGATGCTTTTTCTAATCAGAACTTTCAAGAATCTGAGCCCTACCTGTGGTCGTCTAGGCCCCTGATACTGACTGAAACCAGCTAATAATGGAGCTGCTTCCTGAAAGAGAAAGAGCAGTTGCTGTGTGAGAACTTCAAGAATGTCCCAGAGGAATTTGCTCCATGATTTCTAGAAAGTCTTCACCTTATCTTTTCATTGATTTCTTCATTTCTCTTCAGTCCCATAGTAAACTAACACAGCCAGTTACACACATTTGCGTTTTATCAGACTTCTGGATGAAATGCTTCTCCCTCGTCTACTTCCCTTCTGCTGCAGCAGCAGAACCACTGAGCGGCTCTGGGCAGGAGCCCTTGAACTTAGGCAGTGAGTTCAGGAAGATGACAGTCACGTAGGACACCACATGGGGGCAGCAGATATTGCTATAAATTGAAGATGAACAAATCCTATAAATTTGCTCTTTTCCCCCTTTAGGGTTTATTCTGAAGTGACACCCTCACGGCATCATGGTTTCTATCTCCACGCCCATCCTTTCTCTCTGCATAAGGCATAGTAGCTGTCAGGGCGGTTTCAAGTATTTTAGTTGCTTCCACTCCGTGAGAATGAAAATCAGTATTTGTTTACAACCCTGAGATGTTAAGTCATAGGTTTCACTGCCTGGTATCCCTGATCTATCCCTTACTACTTATGTAACCATGAACTTAGATCTTGTCTGAACCTTGGAGTCTTTATTTTTGAAAAGGATGCTTATGTAGGAGGATGGAGATTAGACAGAATGCTACACATAATAGATAGGACTCAAAGCTTGCATTATGGTGAGGTTTCAAGACGTACTTAAGACTGATTCACTAGTTTTTATTGTCTCCAGTTGAAGAGTAAATAAACATTGAAACTAATGTTTTAAAATATGAATGATGTATCCAGATAATCAAATTAAATGAATAATAAAATAACACCGTGTGTTTTGATCAAGTTCAGAATTCTACAAATATCATTAAACATTAGTTTAATATGAATAACAATTAATTAGCTGTCTTTAGTGTACAAGGAGGAGCAAAATTATATTAAAATATGGAATATTTACCTATGAGAATTATACTCTTCTGCATGGGAAAATTATCAGAGTGATAAATCTTTATAAGAGACATTCTGCTTTTCAACTGTACTCTAAATATTCTCTCAGGAAAACACATTATTAAGTTTTGCTCAGTACATCTGAAAATCCCTGCAAATGAAATCCAAGCCTTTCAGAATGACTGTGTATTATTGGAAATAGGAGACAAGCCAGACCAGACAGCTCCACTTTGAATGAATGGTTTTTAAAATGCTTTGAGAGGCCACAAAACAGAAGAATGATCTCTAAGTATGAGCAGGGAAACGGTCTAGTACATAAAAATCATACATTCCATTTACAGTAGGGCTGAAAATCTTAAAGTAGCTAACCTTGTGATTGAAGTTGACTTCATTTCAAAGAAGTCATTGAAAATGTAATCGTGTCTTGTAAGAAACATGAAAGACACAGAGTAAGTGGGATGCAGAAGGTGCGTAATAAAGGGAGATGGTAGACTTGGAGTTGGTAGAGATGAATAACATTTTCTCATAACATGTTAGAGGTGGGAAGAACCTTTGATGTGTTTGCCATTATTTTCTATTGAAGATGAGGAAATGGAGAACAGCAAAGATTCACCTGCCTCTTCAAGTCCAGACAATTGAGGCAAAACTGAGTGCAAGCGTCAGATTCCTTTATTAGTATTTTACATATTTCAGGTGTTAACGTTGAACACAGACTCTAAGGCTGTTTGACAGCAGCTGTGGAGTTTTCACAAAGCTCGGTGCACGTTTGTTTGGATCTGGTCTCAGATATGATACCGCAAGGATCCCATGTCCAACAGATGAAAATGGTTGTAATAAAAATTGAAATGTACTTGAGAACACCTACACACTTACAGGGTCAGGCGAACTCTGTAGCAGATTATAAAACACAAAATCGAAAATTCAAGGCAGTCAGCAGTGGCACTTAAAGCAGAAGCTAACTTCTTTTGTCACTGGAATTCACTTCCAGGCTTCTCTGTCCCATAAAGCAGCAGTGCACTCAAGGAGAGATCTGTATCTAGAAGTCGAGTGCATCCTCACGGGGTGAGGAGGGAGTGCAAGGAGATGCTGGCGCCAGGGTCCAAGCCACATGGCTCATGAGCCCCTCTGGGCACTAGGCCTCCCTTCCCCCCACCTCCCTGTCTCTGAAGTTCCCTTCTCTGTATTCAAACTTCACTAATTCTATCTTGGTGTCGGTTTTCAGATTATGCATCTGTTGGTCCTATTGCGTGAACATTTTGTCGTTTCATCAATGTGTGAGTATATTTTTGTAATTATTCAGGCCTAAAATCTCTCCCCACCTCCCTACTACTGATGCAGGATTTTGGGGTTCAGGAGGGGCACCTTAAGTTTATGAAACCCAATTTTGGATCCTGTCCCATTTTTAACAACAACAACAACAAAAAAAACTTGATAAAAATGGACAAATAAATCTGGCCTGTAACTGAACTCCCTGTTCTGATCATTGGTTACTTCCCACACTGAGATGTTGATCCAAGAGACCCAGAGGTCCCCAGGCTTATGTCGACATTCTTGAATACCCACCACAGGCAAAAGGTAAGACCCTATTGCTGAACATACCACAGACTGTCATCACATAACACCAAGAGACCCTGCTTAATCCAGAATGGTAACCAGCCCTTAGATAGTGTTGGAAAGGATTACACAAGCTGATAGGGGAAACTGACCAAAGATATTCCTAGAAAGCTGAGGTCACTGAAATACAGCACTGAATGATGCTACAAGAATCCTGAAGAAAATGCTATATGGTAGATCACTTCAGTAAGCCAAGAAGTGATCATCTGTGCAATAGTGGTGCTAAATCTAGGTGGGTAATCAATGGCTTACTAATTGGCTAAGAGATCCACTCACTGGCAGGAAACCCTTAACTGTAACTGAGATCCATGGTAAATGCTTATGAAAACCAAGAACCTGGGCTCCAAGGGGAAACACCCACTAAGCAGAGATCTACAAAGAGGCTATGCTCATTAGAATCTCACCAAAATGACAATGTTTGTCTTAGTTAATCTACACCAATCTCACTCTCTGTTGGAGAGTGAGTTTGTTTCAGAAGACAGCTAGAACCATGGCCAACCCAATCCCACCAACAGGACCTGAAATGTTGCCTGTCACCCAGGCAGGAGATAAACCACCACTAATTAATGATATAGATCCAAAATAAAACCTTTGAGGAAGTGGTGAGATGAACAAGAGACCCACCCTCCACAGTAAGTCAGATAACCTGTGAAAGGATATTGGAGACAGACACTGGGAATACCAAATCCAAAGCAGAAATCCAGAGACTCTTAAGACTTCAACATTAAAGCAGACCTAAAGCTCACTGTCCATGCATGACTCAGGGATCTGAGCAGAAGAAGGGGTGGAAAGATTGTAAGAGCCATGGTGGGGGGCACACCCAGAGCCATCACCCCCCTCAGCAACAACATACAAAGAGAAAAACAACTATCTCTCATATAATCCGTAACCCCGTATTCCATGGACTGGTCCAGCAAGCCCACTGAGGACAATGTATCTAATTATTGACAATAAGTATGAAAAAATGGACTCATGAATTACGAATTAATTATTAAGTTTATTTAGAGAAAAACCACATTGTGGGGTTTATGTAAAGGAAATTAGGATCCAGGAAAAAGACTAGAGCAAAGTCATAAGCCTGTGAGAAGTAGGAAACAGGCATTAGTGTGGAAAACACAGCGTCATCTGTGAGATTCATTTAAGAGAAATGGTTGGTCAGAGCCATCAACACGTGGGAGGTAAGGCCTATGTAGAGAGGTTTGGAAGAATCTCCGGAGGAAGGCACAGCGTCCAGCTCAAGCTTCCCCAGAGAAGAAAGCTAAAAGTGGTGATGATTTGAGAATAGGAAAGTACCAGGCAGTGAGGAATGGTAGTCGAGAGAGTTCTATGGTTGCCCCATGTTTAGAGAAAGTCCCCAGGTAGCAGGCCCAGAGTTTAGAGGAGAGACCCACGTGTTGGATCTAGAGTGTAAGGGAATACACACGTGGTGGATTCAGAGATCAGAGGAAAATCATACATGTAACTAAAGTGCAAAGTTACCCCAGAGTGTAAAGCCCAGAGAAGCAGAAGAAATGCCCAGACCAAGAATCAGTGCTGTTCTCTCCACCAGGAAGCCACTCATGTGTCCAAACCGAGGTCACAGCGGAGCTAAGACAGCTGGAAAGCAGCCTTTATGCCTATATAGTCATTGAAAATCTATTTTTTCTTCAGATTCAGATGTGTAAGGGGAAATCTGATTGGTTTGTAGATTTGAAGTGCAGGCTGCAGGGCCAGCCCACCTGAGCAGTGAAGGCCACCCATCTAGGCGGCTTGCGGGACTGGGCAGCAGGAGGCGCTGCAGCCATTGTAGGTGAGTATCAGACAGAAGTTCCTTCCTGCCAAGGTGGCTTTCTCTCTCTCTCTCTCTCTCTCTCTCTCTCTCTCTCTCTCTCTCTCTCTCTCTCTCTCTCTCTCTCTTGTTCTTTTTGGGGGGGCGTTTCCCTACTGAAACTGCCTAAAAGAAGCTCACTTTCTACCAAGTCTCTTACATTACCTTCTCCTTGAATAATTCTACAGCCTTTGCCCAAAAATCCTATTTCACTTTTTATATCACTTGCCCCTATCTGAGATCAGCTTATTTAGTTCTAAATTTGTACACACTTGACCTTCTTCCCCCACACCCCACCCTGGGGAAAAATAATGGGGTTGGAAGGTAGGAACTTGATATGATTTTTGTACCAAAATATAGGGAGGTCAATATTATTTGCTGCAAGAATGAGTGAATTAACACATGTGAAGTACTGGCATGAGCCCTAGAATTCCCTTTCTTCTTGTGGTAGCGAGCTTATAATTCCACACCTTCTAGGAACTCTGTCTTACTTATAGACTTGTGGGAGTCTGATTAATAGTTGCCTGAGGAGAATTCCTCTCCATGGAGTTCATATGTTTAGAGAGGAAATTGAGCAAGTGGTGTGATTTTTAACTGCCTCCTTCAATCTCCCTGATTACATAGTGGCCTATACCTTGGCTTTTCCATTTTGTCAAACTTACTCCCTTTAAAATATCTGGCAGTTCACCTAACATCTACTAGCTGAGTGGCTGACAGTCATTTTGATTTAAGATGATATTCCTAAGGAATTGAAGAAAATGCAAAGGGTACATGGAGTTTGATTGCTGCTGTGCCATCCTCAGGTAAGCCATAGCCACACTAACTTTTGAAATTCAGGAATCAGAATGTGTTAGTTTCCTCTGACTGCAGTAACAAATAACAAAGCTAGGTTGCTTAAAATAAGGAGTGTGTTTTCTCCGAATTATAGAGCCAGGGATGAACATCAAGGTGTAAGCAGGGCTGGATTCCTTTGGATGCCTTTTGGGAAGAATAGAGTCTTCATTCCTCCATGTTCTGGTGACCGCTCTTTGACTCAGGTCTCTTCCCTGCTTTGCTGGCCCATGGCTCTCTCCTCTGTTCCTCTGCATGTGTGTGCATGTTTCTAATATCCCTCAGCCCCCTTTTACTAGGGTGCATGTGGTAGCATTCAGGAACAGTGCAGATGGATGTCTTACCTATTGATTCATGTGGGAAAGCTTTACAACTCAAGGCAGCGATGGTTTTTCCGTGAACTAAGGCCAGGTGCTTGGGAATGCCACCATCCAGTCCACTGCATAGCATAGAAGGAGATTGAATCAGGTCTGCGTGATTGCTTCAAGACATGTGGAGGTTCACAATGGCCTCACCCAGAAGTGGCCTTGTGATGACCTACTACTAGGGTTCTCTTATATTTGTTTTAACTTCCTTGTGAAACTATATGCAATTGGTAGAGACTGTAATTTGAAGTTTGATCTTTTCTTAAGCTAATGACACACAGTAGGATTCTTTCTAGTGATGCTGGACAGTTACCACAAGAACCAAATCCCAGCTTGCCAAATGATCAGAGTAAAGAGCTGGTGTTCAGCTATGATGTTCCATAGGTGAGGTATGTTAAATTTACCATTTGTAGTAGGCCAATCAGGACTTAACTCCATTATAAATCAAGGAGAGGGGGGCACACAGAGAAAGAGAGCAAGAATACACATATAAATCATTTGGCATAATTAGTCCCTGGAAGTCAATAAGGATTACTTTCTGGCCCTGACCTCTGAAGCCCTGCCTCTCTGTCCTCTGTCCATGCCACTTTGTCTTGGTAATGTTTTCAGGAGAGTGTCTTGAAGAACACTGTCTCTGCAGGAAAGAGCCAGGAAAGACTCACAAGCTCCACCCACCGAGATAATTGGAGTGCCTGTGCTTGTTTGTAAGCTAGGCTTGTTACAGCTGTGGGAGTGCTTCCTGCAGATGCTTGACATCATCTGTCCCCCAGCACAGCCGACACACACACTGATTTGTGGTGAGATGTAGATTCAGGTTGGAAAATGCCGTCCAAATTAGTGCTGCATGGGCCATCCACCACAGCCGAGCTGCTGCTCCTGAAAGATGAGACTCCAATCATTGTGCGCGTGTAGGAGGAAACATGACAGTTTAATCTAAATGCCTCTGCTGATGTATTCGCTTTGAAAGCCACACGCTCCGCAGTGCACTGAAGACCTGTGCTGTCATCCTGTCTGCTCAGTCAGCTGTGGATCCACAGAGAGGGAAGAGATGGCCCGCCTTCTGAATGAACACTCGAGCTGCAACAGGAACTTACATCGGAGTTTTGGCTTCTGGAAGCCAGCACATAAATTCCACTGCTGACTCTACAACTGTTGAGCTTTGTGGCCTTGGGCAATTGACTTACAACCTCAATTCCTCATCCGTAAGACTGGAATGACCCTTTAGTACTAATCTCTTCAAGTCAGCGTGAAAATTGAACAGATATCTTTAAAACAAATCACTGAGCACACTTCCTAGAATACAGAGACCTTTACTTTTAAGTACAGGCAGCGCCATTGGGCATGGAATAAGGTGAAAGATGAAAAATCTGTAAAGATCATTTAATGTGGAGTCTCTCAGTGAGACAGACACATAACTAGGGTGGAGCACCATAGAATCTGGAGCAAAACATATGCGAGCAAGTGTGATGTGCAGATTCCTGAGGTCACATGAAAGAAGGAATGTGTCAAACTGGAGGAACTAATTTAATTGGAATTTAGAAATTGAGTTACATCTAAACAGAAGGAGGTATTCGGCATTCTAACCAAGGGCCTGATTTAAAGCATGTTCCCTAATGTGCACAGTTTGAATGGTCTTTTGATTTCAGAATGAGGGAATAGTTTTCATGTAGGGTCCTGGTCAGTAAGAGCCTGGGGGAGGAAACAGTCACTATCCCACAGGTACTGGGCAAGATATTAGATTTTCACCCTCCCACCAGATTCAAAAAAAGGTGGTTTTGACTTTACAAGTGAAACAGAATTCTGGTAGGTCAGGTGCATCAAATCCCCTCAGCTCTCAGAATCTGGGTGTAAATAGCTATCTAGTCTGTATGCTTTCTATAGTACCATCTTTTGTAAATAGGTCTGTATAGTCCAGATTTCCTTTTATGGTCTGGTTCTACGTATCACATGTCTTTCCCCAGCATGCCACTTATGAGATATAGCAATATTCGTATTCACACAGAAAAGCCGAGCTTCCCTTGGTGTCTGGCTGCTCCTCAGCACAGAAAGTCCCGCCATGGATCCTTAGAAAAGCACCAGCAAGTCTTCCTTGTCAGATCTATGGTTAGGATATGGGCACGGCTTGAGAATGTCCCTCAAAGTTTGGTTCTATGTGTTCAGTTCATTAACAGCACACGGTTAGGTGCTACGAATATGGAAAATTTCATCTGAGCATGGGATTTAGTGGAGGAGGCTTCGAAGAAGATTAGGATTAGATGAAGTGATACCATCCTAAATTGATGCTCCTGTTGGTTTTATTAGAAGAGGCCCAGAGACAGACAGACAGACAGATAGACCTACACACACACACACACACACACACACACACACACACACACACTGCTCCTTACCATATGATGGATAGCCTGGGACTCTGCCAACGAGAAGGCTATCACCAGATAGAACCTTGGACCTCCAAATCCACAGCCAAAAGGAATCTACCTCTTTATGGCATCCCAGACTGTGCCTTTGGCAATAGAAAATGGCCTAATAGAGCCTTGCAAGAGAAAGCTCCATGCA